>JASCZI010181246.1:242509-271083 GCA_036250425.1 Stylosanthes scabra | reverse complement strand
AAACTTAATAATAACTATTGTAAAAAAAAAAAAAAAAAAAAAGCAATTGAGTACCTTGTTGTGTAAGATCATAACAAGCAGCATGATCATTGACAGAATCCGGAACAAGACCACATCGTCCACCGCGTTGTAAACAATCGCTGCAACTAGGTTCATTCCACTGCAACCGTATATCAACATCGTAACTCAGCCAATAATCTTCATATACATAAGTAGGAACAGGTGCCAAACCCCATGTAATAAACTCGCAACTGGATAAATTCAACGACCTTGCAGGTGCTTCCCACGACAACACCGCCACCACAGAATAGCTAATGTTGTTCCGCGTAGTCGACGATCCCAAGCACCTTATCATCACCAGTGATTCTGGATCGTACGGACAGCTGTAAAACGAGTAATTATGGTAAAAGAAATTGTCCGCTAATTGGAAAGGGGAATCTGCGAGGCTGAATCCTCCCCGGTTGAGCATGATTTTTCTTGGGAGACACTCTTCTGGGTCGTTGATCATAACTTGTTGATCTTCGTACTCGATTCCTTTTACAACGAAGTCGCCGGATTCTGGGAGATTTAGCAACGGTTGGTTCTGGCTGTCACATTTGATATCAAAACCTTGGTACCCACATCTACTGTTGTTGCCTTTTATCCAAAACGGGAACTCAATAGGGAGTATGTTGTTTCCGCATGATGAGGTGTTGTCACAGTTATTATCATCACTTGCCTCAGCCTCTCTTCTTCTGTTCCCAATGATAATAATAATCAAGACAACAAGTGTTAGGGAAAAATAATATTGTAGAGTAGGCATCATAAATTAGAATGTAAAGAAATTTATGGGAAATTGGGAGGAAGCTCAGCTTAGTTTTATAAAATTGATTTGAAATTTGGAAGTCATGGTCAAGTACTTAGCCAAGTAGCCAACCCTGCTTTAGTCTTCATTGCACTAATATATTTTAATTTGATTTTGATTATGACAAACAAATCAAGTGCTTCTGTTTGTCTTTTAACTCATGGATGTATATATATATAGATTTGCCAAAACACGCTTTCAACTTATTTTGGCACAAATTGTACATTTAGTTTTGTCTATAAGAAGAACGAACTTAATGTTGACAGTGTTTTTTTAATATTTTAATTATATATAATGTTGTACAACATATAAACATATAGTACCATGAAATATTAGCTGGAAGGAATTAGATTGAAAGTGGAATTTGGATGATTGTGGAAACTTGAAACTTGGAATGAAAGAGTAGAGTGGATAACACTAGTGCAGTTGCCAATTGGTATTTGCTGAGTAATGGGCTCACTACTTTGTCTTCCTTAGCTTATACCTTTCTCTTCTTTCTTTCTTTCTTTATTTTATCTTTTTACAATAAATAATCAAATTTAATAGCTAATTGGTAGCCGGATAATTCTTCCTTAGTTCCTTATATCTTTCTCTTCTTCTTTATTTATTTTATGTTCCTTTCCCCCTGTTTTTAGTACTATAAGGATACAAAGGCTAAGGAAAGACAAAACTTGTGCACTAACTAAACTTGTCTTGCCAAGGAGGCCTCGGTCAGTTTAAATTCTAAAGGTAAGAATTGATTTTTAACTTAAATAAATTAAAATTGGAAAAGAGGCTTAAATTACAAAAATTAAATCAACTTACTCATAAATCTTACGCATAAATCAATGCTAAAACAGAAAACACACTATCACTTTTTCCTAAATTACAAGATTAAAAATCAAACTTTTTTTCTTTCAAGTCGACAAGAAAAGAAGAGTATTTTTGTTGGAAAATTTAGATTTATCATTTTGCAATGAAATGATTTGAATGAGTAAACATTAGGAGGAAGATGGAGAGAAAGGCAAAGAGTAGGAGGAACTGGAATTGGATCTTGCTGGTAATTTTCTACACAAAGGGCAAGCAGCATTCATCTTCAGCCACCCATCAATGCAATCAACATGAAAATAGTGTTCACACTCTGTTATGGTTCTTATCACCTCTTTGGGCCGATACTCACATAGACATATTGAGCAAATGGTATCATTGGGCCTAGGCAATTGCCCACTCTCACCAACCTCAGTTTTTGGATATCTTTCTATGGATGGCCCGTCAAGGCCCATTAAGGCAGCTTGAGGGTGACGAGCATTCATGATAGAAAATTCCGTTTCTGTCCTTGATGACTGTTGTCGCTGTTCTCGTCTCATTTTTCTGTGATGCAACAAACATAAGAGTCCAATGATGCCAATGAATCCAGGTATTCCCAGGCCAATGGTTAGGCCCAATCTGGCTTTCCTCGAAAGATCTGTCCAGGGTCCAAAACCAAAACCGAAGGAAAAGTTTAGTGTAAATAACTAAATACCTTTCTTGGTCAAAAAAAAAAAAAAAAACTAAATAGCTTTATTACCGGAAAAAAAGTTGTAAATATCCAAATTAGTCCGTCCGATTTTAAAATACTAAAAACAGTCCTCAAAATTTATTTTGATTCAACAATACTTTTCCTCATTTATAATTTTTATTGGAAAAGTGATAAGATAATCATTAAAAAATCTTAAAATAGTCCATTAGAAGTTACAAAAATTTCAAATTATAATAAAAACGAATGCAAAACATTGATGACGGTTGAGTATTTTGAAACTTAAGGTGTGTTTGGAAGAGAAATTGAGACTGAAAAACTAAAATTATGAGACTGAAAATGAATTAAATTTATTTATTGTGTTTGATTTAAATTTATTAAGAAATAGATACTGGAAGGTAGATGTTGAATTAAATCATTAGAAGAAGCACAAAGGTTTTAATATTGAAAACTTTAATGTTATGCGATGATATTTAAGTAAAAAAAAATGTTATTAAAATTTCAGTCTCAGTACTTAGTCATCTAGTTCCTCCTAACTAGAAGTACTGAAAATACTGAAATTTTAGAGATTGAGACTAAAATTTTAGTTCCAATCCCTGCAACAAACACAATACCAAATCTGAGTCTTCAATCTTATTCTTGGTCCAAAGAACCAAACGCTACCTAAAAGACTATAGTGTTAGACTTTAAAAGTATTAGGGGTTGATTTGGGTATTTACTTAAAAGTTAAGTAGGGGTTTGATAAATTATAATTAGTTTCGCGGTGGTTAATTTTTCTCTTCTGTTACTATATATAAAAAAATGAAAAATAGAAATGACTAATATTTTTTTAATTAACAAATTAGTCAATTAATTAGACCTAAAAAAAATATTTAAAATGTTAAAAACAAAAAGTATTATATCACACAATAAAAAATTCTTAAAAATCAAATTTACATGTAATTTTATAGATATTTTTTAAAAAATTAAACATCCAAACATAAAGAAACAGAAATTTAATTTTAATTATTAATTAATATTCGCCGAAATTTAGCATTACTAAATAGAAAAAACATCAGGGGACAAATAGCCAAAGGTCCAACTTACATTTGGCTCATGAAAACGAATGGGGTGACACTATTAATTAGTAGTATTCTAGCTTACATAACACCAAAGAATAGAAAACATAAATAAAGAAAAAAAACCTAGCTAGCTTACGTTATTTAATTAATTTGAAGACATGTGAGGTGGAAGTGAGTACCTTGATCTTGGCGTGGAAGATCATAACAAGCAGCATGATCATTGGTCGAATCTTGTAGCAGACCACAGCGTCCACCATGTTGTAAACAATATCTGCAATCAGGTTCATTCCACTGCAACTGTACATCAACATCGCTAATCGTCCAATAATCTTCATGTATATAACTCGGAACAGGTGCCAAACCCCATGTAACAAAGTGGCACGACGACAAATTCAACAACCTTTGAGGCGGTTCCGACGACAAAACCGCCACCACAGAATAGCTAACGTTGTTGCTTGTCGACGATCCCAAGCAGCTTATCATCACCGGTGATTCTGGCTCGTATGGACAGTTGTAAAACGAGTAATTCCGGTACATGAAACCGTTGGCTAATTGAAAAGGGGAATCTGCGAGGCTGAATCCACGGTTGAGCATGATTTTTCTTGGAAGACACTCTTCTGGGTCGTTGATCATAACTTGTTGCTCTTCGTACTCGATTCCTTTTACCACGAAGACGCCGGATTCTGGGAGATTTAGCAACGGTTGGTTCTGGTTGTTACACTTTATATCAAAACCTTGGTACCCACATCGATTGTTGTTGCCTTCTGTTTTTATCCAAAACGGGAATTCAATAGGAAGTGTGTAGTTTCCGCAGGAGTTGATGTCACACTTATTATTATCGATATCATCACTTGGATTAGCCTCTGTTCTTCTGTGCCCAGTAATACTAATCATAATAATCAAGACAACAAGTTTTAGGGAATAATATTGCAGAGTAGCCATCATAATGTTGGGGGATTAATGGATTTGAAGTTGATTATATTCTTCGGATGATGGCTTTATTTCTAGCTTGTAGATAGGTGTGGTTGATTTAAATTGGGAGGAAGCTCAGCTTAGTATTAGAAAATTGAAAGTCATGGTCAAGTACTTAGCCAAGTAGCCAACCCTACGTTAGTCTTCATTGCACTAATATATTTTAATTTGATTTTGATAGTGACAAAAAAATCAGCAATCAGGTGCTTCTGTTTGTTTTTTAACTCACGGATATGTATATTTATTTCCCAAGACGCGCTTTCAATTTCAACTTATTCTGACACAAATTATACTAAGTTTTGTCTATATGAAGTAGAACTTAATGTTGATGAGATTTTTTTAAAAAATATATAATGTTGTACAGCATATCAAAATATTGAGGGGAAGAAATTAGATTGAAAGTGGAGTTTGATGATTGTGGAAGCTTCAAACTTCGAATAAAAGACTTGACTGGTTATGGCCAGTGCACTTGCCAATTGCTATTTGCTGAGTAATGGACTGACTTCCACTCTTTCTTATCTTTTTTACTTCTTATTTATTTATTTATTTTTTTACATTAAAACTTTAAATTTAATGACTAATTTTTATATGCACTTATCGTAATTCATATTTGATACCCTCATATTGTCTCTATTTGGCTAATTTTAGTACTATAAGGATACAAAGTCTACATCCTAAATGGGTAAAGATCCTGTGTGATACTTTTCAGACCAAATAAATTCTACACATAAAAAATAATTTTTAACTTAAGTAAATTTAAAAGAGAAAAAAAATTAAGTAACAGAAATTAATGCTTTTTTTTTAAACTCTTTTTAATTTTACACCAATAAATCAATGCTAGAACAGAAAACATAATTCTTTTTTCCTTTTCAAAACATCAAGATTAAAAAATCAAAATCATGCTGGTAATTTTCTACACAAAGGGCAGGTAGCATTCATCTTCAGCCACCCATCAATGCAATCAACGTGAAAATAGTGCTGACACTCTGTTATGGTCCTCAGCACTTCTTTGGGCTGATACTCATGTAGACATATTGAGCAAATGGTATCATTGGGCCTGGGCAATCCCCCACTCTCACTAACCTCAGTTTTTGGATATCTTTCAATTGATGGCCCATCAAGGCCTATTAAGACCGCTGGACGGTTAGTAACGTTCATGATAGCAAATTCAGTTCCTATTCTTGATGACTGTCGTCTCTGTTCTTGCCTCTTTCTTCGTTGCAACAAACATATAAGCCCAATGATGCCAATAAGTCCAGGTATTCCCACTCCCATGCTTATTCCAAACTTTTCTTTCCTTGTAAAACCTGTCCGTGGTCCAAAATCGAAACAGAAGGAAAAGTTTATCAGGGGGCCACAGTGTAATTTTTTAGGTAGGCACAGCAATCGCTAGGATATAAACTCAACCCTTGGTTAAAAAATAAAAAAAAAAACTCAACCTTACCTTAGCTCGCGAATTGATTTTCTTATTAAAACTCAACTCTATCCTATCAGTTGGTTCATAACATGTCAACTTCAACTTTATTCGCTATCATTTTTTTTTTCACTTAAAGACAAAGCAAAATTAGCTAACAAGAGACTAGATCATGCCGAAGGAAAATCAAAGTGTTGTCTGAAGGAATGGTCAATTTCTTATAAGCTTGCTTGACTGAAGCAGTATCTCTAGCCAAAAAATCAGCTACAATATTTGCTGAACGCTGAATAAGACTGATCATAAATCAATTCCATAAACGAATATTCTTTATTATTTTTGAGACTAAATCAGTATCATCAATCGAAGGAATTGAGTCATACCAAACGAGGTGAAGAGCATCAAGACGATCTATCTCACTATCATTTAACATGCGGGTATCTAATTCTATTTGTGAATTTTAAATAAGAGTTTAATTTTAATGTACTAATTGGGTAAAACGTTTTATACAATCTTGTAATTTTATTTGTTCGTTTTAATAACTAATTACGAGATGAGTTTAAAAAAATTATTTTTATTGATGTGACATTATCTTATTAAAGGAATATATTTACACTATCAGTATATTAAAATTAAATTTTTTAAATAAAATATAATATTTATAAATTACAATATAGAATTAGTTTTTTGTATGCACAATATTATTAAATTTTCAATTGAATATTATGAGTTGATTTTAAAGACTTTTAATATCATTAAAAATTTTTAGTTTTTATATAAATTAAAATGATTAAGTTTTCAATTAAATATCAGTCGATGATTTTAAAGACTTTTTATCTTATTAAAAAAATTTGATTTGGCACTCACTTTTAATATATATAGAATCCAGGTTTATCGGATTTGCATTCTACCTGACTCACACATCAATCTCGATGATCAATCTTACCTGATGGGGATAGGGTTGAGTGGTTGACAAATCCATTCGACCATATTTGCTATATGCGGATAGGGCTGTTATTGGCGCCCGAATTTCATGCCGAAGCATGAGATCAGTTGGGGTGTTTTTATGATTAGATGGTTTTTACTTTTTATGGGTTGAAAGAGTAAAAAATAAAAAAGAAGAATTAATTGAGTAGTTGACCTTGGTGTGGAAGATCATAGCAAGCAAGACGATGATTGGTAGAATCTGGTTGGAAACCGCAACGTCCACCACGATTAAAACAATCGGTGCAGTTAGGTTCCTTCCACTGCAACTGTATATCATACAAGGAACCCATGGTGGGATATTCTTCGTACGGTGAACCACTCCAAACAGGTGCCAAACCCCATGTAATAAACTCGCACGACGATAAATTCAACAACCCTCGAGGAGGTTGCGACGACAACACCGCCGCCACAGAATAGTTGATGCTGGATCCCAAGCAACCTATCATGATCGGTGATCCTGGGTCGTACGAACAGTTGTAAAAGGAGTAGTTCTGGTAAATGTAACCGTCGGCTAACTGGAAAGGGGAATCTGCGAGGCTGAATCCACGGTTGAGCATGATCCTTCTTGGCATGCACTCTTCTTGATCGTTGATTACAACTATTTGAGCTATATTTTCGATTCCTATTACGAGGAAGTCGCCGGATTCCGGGAGGTTCAGCAACGGTTGGTTATGGGTGTTACAGTTGATATCGAAACCTGGGTATCCACATCGACTGTTGTTATTGCCTCGGTTTTTTATCCAAAATGGGAATTCAATAGGAGCTGTGTAGTATCCTCCGCATGAGGCAGTAGCGGGGGCGGCACAGTTATTATCACTTGCCTCACTTCCGTGCCCAATAATGATAATGATCAACACAACAAGTGTTAGTGAATAATATTGCATGGTGGCCATCATCATTTATTAGTTTCAAAGGGAGGAGGAGTAGCTTTGAAGCTTGTAGATAGATGTTGTTGATTTAAATTCGTACGTAGGAAGAAGCTTATTTAATCAAAGCATGTTTAAATTAGATTTTGTACGTTCATGACAAACAAACGAGGTGCTTCTGTTTGTCTTGTAACTCAATCCCAAGTTATAACAAGTTATAATGAAAGTGGAGTTTGGATGACTGTGGAAGCTTCAAACTTTGAAAGAGAGCAATGGAGTTGCCAATTGGTATTTGGTGAGTGATGGGTGAGAGCATTGCAGACTTGCACTGCAAATCAAATATGTTTATAGCCAAATGAATATTCAAGTATTAATCAACTATTAGAGCGGCTGGCTTATATATATATAAATGAAATAAATATTTGAGTTTAGTTTAGTTAAATCAGTTTTTTTTAACACCCCTACTTGTGAGTTGTGTCCGTGAGAAGAGAGAGACGCAGAAAGAGGAGTGAGAAAGCTGGAGAAAGAGAAGCATCTCTACCCTTTAATAAGAGCAAGACAAGAAACTTAACATTTGATGTGGATTTGTATAGAAGTCTAGAAGAGCTCATCGATGATTCAAAGTCTGGTAGCAGAACAACAAACATAAGCAACAAGAAGGAGAAGACAGACAATAAACTCTAATAAAACTCTCTTTTTTTTTTTGACAAGAACTCTTTTTTTTTTAAGTCGAGGCCTGTATAAAGTTTACAACCTTTGAAAATAAATTAAACCCAACTATATCACATTTTTGGGCCAGAAGCCCAGTTTAATTAAAAGTGGTCCATTCAATGGGCTTACTAAGTTCTTTATTGTCAAATTGAAGTAGCCCAATTGGTACCGCTTAGAGTAGTCACGTAAGACAAAAAAAAAGGTTTTATTAAACTAAACTGTAATACTAGTTGGTTTAGCCGAAAAGCAAGCTTATGAAAAGCAAACACCCAGTATGAATCGGATAAGAAGCAAAGAGTTAATTAGTTATTAAGAAGTCCAGAAGATATAAAACCGGGGCAAGTAACTGAAGAAGGTTTATTCATACAAGATACGCATAATTTCGAAAGGGTGTAAATTGTGAATGCCAAATTTGGAGGGAAGAATATAATTTGGCATTTGATTTTGCAAAGGAAATCCAGTGGCAACACGTAGCCTTTGGATAATCTGGCGGGAAAATGCCCTTATGGTCCTCACACCTTAGCTCCCACCTTAGCCCCCTATATAAATAACCCTAACTCCATTTTTCACATCTCTTTTCTCTTCTCTGCTCCGCATTACTACTCCTACTTCTTTCTGCTCCTTCAAAATTCATCCAATCAATTCTAACTCTCACTCTCAACATTGGGTCATACTTCGCTTCTCTCTTTTCTTTACCTTCATTTTCAGTTTCCTAATTCACTGGTATACGTCTATGCTCTTAGCTCATTGAACTCGTGCCCTATCCGTACGCTTTATTTTGTCTCTCTCTCTCTTTTTTTTTTAACAGTTGTTTATGGATTCACTTTCGTGATTTAGGAACTGATCGTGAAATTCCGAAGCCACAAGTAACGGATTTGTAGGTTAAAATGGACCCTACGTTTGAGGAAGAAGCTGAGCAGGCTGTTACGCTCAACGAGTACCTTGAGCAAGTTGAGGAACGTGAGCTGGTTAGTTATTCTCCAAATACTTTTAATACTAGTTTGTGATGTGATGTGAGGTGTTATGTGTTTCTCATGCTTGAATTTATTCTTCGATTTTACTCGAGTTTCTTTGGTTTATGTTATCAATCATCATTATACAATAATAATTACGAACTATATGTTATATGGATTTGTTTTTTATTGTTATCCATTTCGAAATTATATGGTTGGCTTGGCTCTGTGTGTTATGTCATCTTTGAAAGACTTGGTAGTTGAGAAAGATATTAGGTTAAACTTTTTGCTCAATTACTACAACTCATTTTGGTGGTTAAGATTAGAAAGGGAGCTACGGCTTCGTGTCGTTTATCACGGGAGAAGGGCTTTGCTTGAAGATACAAAGAGTTTATGGAATATATTCGGGGTTATTGGTACTAAGGCACTGCTGTGATAAAGAATTTACATACTTGCCAACTGATTCAAGTGATGGATACCGAAAATTAGTTATTGGCTTTATGACATTAAACTGATTCAATGACAATTACCATAAATCAATTATTGTCTTTACGACATTATGTTTAGTGCCGATATCTGTAGTTACATTGTCTGGATTAATAATGCTTTGACACATACTTGATAGCTTCACTAGGAGAACTCAGATAGCTGCATTTTAAGTGAATCTTAATTACTTGATAGTTTTATGTGAGGACTTTGACTGTTTCATCGAGGCGCTTCATTTGGTCAGTGAGATGCTGTATATTTATGTAACTAGAAGCACAAACAGTAGTTGAGCATGTGATATCTTAATGTAGACTAATTAATATTTATGCACTTTGGTGTAGATTGGTTTCCTAGTAAAGGCTGGTTATTTTGAGTTTGTTTCACATCTGATGTGTCTTATGGAAATCTCAGTCTAAATCACATACTTGGGTTTATGCTCGAAAATATTTAATAAGAAATCACAGCCTCTCAGTTGACTACTTGAGAGGATCTAAATTCTGTTCCAATTAAGTATTCCTTCCGTTTCAAAATAACCGTCACTCTCACTTGTTGGGTTTATTGAAAATTAATGTATTTAGACAAACAATTTGCCTAGATACATTAGTTTTTCAATGAATTCAAAAAGTGAAAGCGACAATTATTTCGAAACGGAGGGAGTAGTTTTTTGTGCTTCTTCTTTGGTTGTCATTTGTATGAATGACCTATTTATTTTGTGAACAAGTAAAGTGAATCCTGAATAGGCATCAAAGATGATTAAAGTGCAATATCTGTTATCATGGTGTGGATGAAATTTGACAGAATTAATATCAATGTAGAGCAGTTTCAGGCTGGCAGGGTAGGTAGAAAAGTTTTTTTTTCTTCTTTTTCTCCCCGAAGTTAGGCTCTAAATAACTTTCAGTCTCATTGTTAGTTCTGAAATAACTTTCAAATGTAAACATAGTCTTAAACATTCTATAAAATTTCTTCCTGAACTTTCTGTTCTTTGCTTCCAGTGTAGTTCTGTTACTTAAAAGTGTGTTTTTGTTGTGCTTAAGTGCTAGTTTTATTGCTGCTTTTTCTTGTTGTACTTTACTCATTAATGTTGTATATGACTTAGAAAGATTGACACTATGTTTTTCTTTTCTTTACTCATCAAAGGAAGCTGATTTAGTTTTGGGGGGTGATGATGGCAAAGAGTGTACCTATGGCAAAGGTTATTTGAAAAGGCAGGCCATTTTCTCTTGCCTTACCTGCACTCCGGATGGGAATGCTGGAGTTTGCACTGCTTGCTCATTGTCTTGTCATGATGGCCACCAGGTAGTTCTTATGACATCAAATGGGAACTTGCATGTTATCGTACATCTTGTAAATAAAGAAACTAGAAGGGATGTATTTTTATTTTTTATATTAGTCGTGTTTATTTTATGTAGTTTCTTAAAATCCTAAGTTGTGTAGTCTGATCTTTTTGGGGTCCCTAATTGCAGGCTAAGCTAATGATGTTACCAGCATACACTTTGTTTGTTATATATCACATACTCTCTTTTATTAACAAGTTAAACATAGTACAAGTTTGGTTTTGATAATTTTAGGGATAGTAGTTTCTTTTTTGGTGGTAATATTTATTTGATTTTTTTTTTTTGTGTCTATTTATTTGAGTTGTATGAGGAACCTTTTGATCCTGAATTGATATGAACTCAAAATAAATAAAATTCGAACACACAAACACAATTTCTTTATTATGTTTGAGACATTTATCTACAGTGACCCCATTTTTTATGCATGATAGTCTTGAATTGTAGATTACTTGGGAAAACTTTGCGTTATTATTATTTTGAAAATGTTACTGGGCATGGCATTTTCTGTAAAATGTATCATATCAGTCTAGTTTTGTTTGCTTTATCAATGCTGACACTACTAACCTGTGGTTTCATTATTTCTATGTTCCAAAGATTGTGGAACTATGGACAAAAAGAAACTTTAGGTGTGACTGTGGGAATTCAAAGTTTGGGGAATTTTACTGCAAGATTCTTCCAAATAAAGATGTGGAGAACACTGAGAATTCCTATAATCACAACTTCAAAGGTTTATATTGCACATGTAGTCGTCCTTATCCAGATCCTGATGTTGAAGAACAAGTAGAAATGTTACAATGCTGCCTCTGTGAGGATTGGTTTCATGAGGAGCATCTTGGTGTTGAGTCTTCTGATGAGGTTTGTCTTCTTTTAACCTTTCTATACTATGTTTCTATACTTACAATCTAAAGTCATATTTTATGCAGTCATGAACTTAAATCTCCAAGATTTTTGTATGAATTTAATTCCGGTTTTTACTTGCACTTCAGACAACACTTGAACACTTCTGTTGCTCCCAACAATGTATGTTTTAGCTATTAGTGTTGTTTGATTCGTTGATTGTTTGTTCCCTTGATCTATCTTTTTCCTATTCATGTATCAATGGTCAAATATAGTATTTCTTATTGAAGGCATATAGAAATTTACGCTACAAGCCCTTGAGTTTTGTTAGAGTAAAGAAAATTATATTTGTGAAGTCTGGTGTATTTATTACTCATTATGTTTTGCACATTTGAGCTTCTCTCATACACTTGGCATATATCAGATTCCCAGAGATGAAGAAGGAGAGCCTCTTTATGAGGATCTAATATGTAAGCCATGCTCTGAAGTGTGTTTCTTTCTAAATCTATATCCTAAATCTATATGGGCTGAGGGAAAGCAACTAGATGCTACTGTTAAAGCTAGCAAGGACAAAGGTGTCTTGGAAGATAAGCCTTCAACCGGCAAGTCTGAAGACTTAACGGGTGATACTTCAAATAACAGTCCTAAAGTTGTTGATTCAAAAGACACTGTTAATTCTGAATCTGTATCCGATGGGAAGAGTATGCTTCAGGTTGGAAATTGTGAAAGCACATCCAATGGGAAGAGTATGGTTCAGGGTGGACATGTTAATGGTGGCTTGGATGGTGGAAAGTGTGTTGACATTGCAGAAAGCTCTGATATGAAAGTTGACTGTGTGCTTGGTGTTGACATTGCTGCTGTTTCCCCTGTTTTACCCAGTAAAGCAATGTTTCTTTCTAAAAATTGGAGGGATGCTTTATGCAAATGCAACAAATGCATGGAGTTTTACCGCGAGAAGCGGATCACCTTCCTAACTGACAAGGAAGACTCGATTGCAGAGTATGAGAGAGTGGCGAAGCAAAAGAGAGCAGCAAATATAGAGCAACAAGAGGGTGCAGAGTTAAGCCTTTTTAATAACCTTGGACATATAGAGAAAGTGGAGATCTTGAAGGGCATTGAAGAGATGAAGGATGGGCTTCGTTCTTTCCTGGTATATATGCTCCCTGCATTTTAACAGGGTTTCATGGTTTTGTTTGATTACTGTGATGTTAGAGCTGAGTATATGTTGTATTTTGATGATAGGAGTCCGCAGACACATCAAAGCCAATCACAGCTGCTGATGTCCATCAGATGTTTGATTACATTAAGAAGAAGCGTAGACGAGATGATGTAAAGTAAGTTTCTGAGCATGCATGCTGGTTAAACTTTTAAGAACTCACTCAACTTAGTGTTGGTTTGAATGATAGAATATTCATAAACTAGAATGTTGTATTATTGTATGAAGTTTTTAACCGTGCCTAGCTTGTATTTGGGTTCTCCTTAATTTAATTTTATTAACGAAAGGATAGCATGGGATCTTGTTGAGTGCTACATTTGCATTGATAATGATGCGATATGTTATGCGCTGGATAAACAGCGACGTTTGCATGTGATTACATCTAATACACACCAAAACACAAGTCACCCTGCTCCATATTTTATTCATTATTAGGTTGCTCATCTTCATCTTCAAGACTAAATTGCGACATTCATGTTTGGGGCTCTCGTCATACGTTGCATGTAATGAATATTTCTCACTTTGCTGAGCTAACTCTTACCTAAGCCTGACTATATATAAAGGGCTTTCTAAACATTGCCATTATCAATCGTTCATCGCGAAAAGCCAAAAACATTAAGGAGTTTTAAAATGGCCTTTTTTTTTATATATTACTTACAACGAATAATTTGTAGGTAACATTATAGGTTTTTATTTTGTATTTTTAAATTTTTGTCAAAATGATACGTACAAACTACGTTACAGAATCGTTTTAATTTATAGTTCCTTTCAAATCTTCATTATCATTCACCTGAAAAATTAATTCTATTCAAATATACAAGGAGATTTTATAGTCACCCAAAAAAAAAAAAGATTTTATAATGAAAAGTGAAACTCTATTATGATTTTTAAGATTTTGCTTATGGAGTAGAAAAGAAAATAAAGGTGCAATAATTTGGATCAACTAAGCCTCGGTGGCTGGAAATTCATCAAATCAAACTTGCACCCCTTAATTTCCAGATTTGGTTGATTTGGATTTTGGACGTTGCATGGATGGCTGGGTTGTGACTTGTGAGTAACCACTAACTAGTAACTAGAGTTATTTAAAGTGTGATTAATTTTCGGGGTGTGGTAACCGAAATATCTGGTTTAGATGTGCCTAATTATTGACTATAACTATACGTATACATGGGTGGATCATGTTCATCCCTGTCAACGACCATTTTAATTCAGGACAGAGACAACAAGAGTAGGTTTTGAGGATCCTCTACGCGTCACGCTCAGGATTTGAGTCCATGTTGTGCATGTGCATCATCAACACTTCTTATAATATTTATTATTATTATATATGTCTCACCTAAACTTCATATCATTATCATTATCATTATCTTCCTCTTTATTCGCTCATTTACTTTCACCTTCATTAGCAGAGCCATATCATTTCTTTTTTTTCTTTGAAAAATACAATCCATAATATGATAACCATGGATCGGATATAATTTGCTATATATCTTGCTTGAGAGAGGAAACCACTTATAATTATAAGCAATAATGCATGGTATGTTTTTGTCCAATATGTCACATGAGTTTATTCAGCATCATCTCACGTCAGCATGACTTCCAAATGAGATAGTTACGTTGGATCCGCCCATTAATCTGAATATTATGAGGCTGAATCCCTTAATTAGCTTTCTACTCACATAAGCATACAGTAAATGAGTCATAATTGGAGTGGCACACAATAATCCCTCTTCATTGCTGTAGGGTCAGTGTGGCTATTACTCATGTAACAACTAATTTTAAAAGTCTCTGCCTAATTTGCCATTTTTCTTCTCTTTATTTGCTTTTTTCATTTTCAATCTATCATTTCATTTTGGTCTCAACGAGTCTCAAATTTTTCCAAAAGAAAATCTTGTTAACAAGGCTCGGTTTTCTAAGGAAGGGAAAAATCTAGCATCACACTCGACAGGGCACGTAAATTGTGCATTATTTTGAGTTTTGACGCCGAAAAATTAAATTAAGAGAAATCTAATCTAATTACCAAGCTAATTTAATTTAATTTATATATGTATTAATGTGACGTGTGTTGAAGTACATTATCTATTTTAATATTGTCACGAAATATTACAGGTCATACACGGGCCAAGAATCCTTCTCTGATCTTTCCTCAATCTAATTTTTTTTTTTTTGCTGAGAATCTAATTAATTATTTTCTTCTAAAGATTATAGTATTCTAGCATTTTTAATTGAAAATTCGTTCTTTAATTTGTTTTATACATAATATATAAAACTATACAGACTATGAGGCTAATAAATATTTTCACACACAATAAACACTGAAAAATTAAACAACATTTTAACTGAGTTTTAATTTTTGAGACTTTTCATCTAAATTCATTATATTCATACGTAATTTACGGTGTGTACGTATAAGTTGATTTGTTCAAAATGATTGATCCTTTAATTTGCAGACAAAGAATAAGTTAAACGTCTATATCACCGGCAACCCAATTGCGACCCCAATTATTATTGAACCTATTTGTTTTTAATAATAAAATATAGCAAACTTTTTAATTAGTGACCCTAAACAGCGCGACAAATGGTAAAACAATAAGAGAGATGGGAGTCTTAATTATTAATTAATTTAGGGTAATCAAAATAATTTAGACACAAATACGTCACTCGTTGATCCAGCATAAAATAAAATAAAATATAGTAGTCCACTAGAGTACTCTAGTCACTAGCCATAATCAAACAAATTTCCGTGAACTCTCTTCTTTTGGCTTTTTGATTCCATGAACCATTGAACCATATTAAATTTCATTATTTTCTTATAATAATAATAATTAGTTAAATAGAGCTCATTATTAAAGAAGTTATTTATTTATATATAAATACCTATATATCTCTCCATTATTCTCCCCCTCCTCATTAGTCATTATTACTAGTTTTATTCCGCGGGTTCAAATTCTTCTTGTTCATTCTCTGGAAGAAAATTGAATCAGAGATTGATTTATTGATTAGGGTATTGTATTATTGTTATTAGGAAATTAAAGTGATGGGGAATTGCATGGAGACATGCATTGTGATGGAAGAAGGTGAAGAAGAAATAGTGAAGAAGCAGAGAGAAGGAGAAGAAGGGATGAGTGATGGTATTGGAAGTGTGAAAGTAGTGCTCACAAAAGAAGAGCTGAAATGGTTGATACTTGAACTTAATAGTAGTGATGGAAGAAGAGGAGGGTTGAAGCTTGAACAAGTGCTACAACAAATTCATAGAGCAAGACAACAACAACAACAACAACCATGGAAGCCTTCTTTGGAGAGCATCTTGGAGGCCCCTGAGATTCTTGAGTTTGAGAGATAGAACAATATTCATTTTTCTTTCTCCTTCTTCTTTCTTCAATTCCATTTTTGTAGACTTGCATTTTGTAAATCTTAATTAGAGATGATGTTGAAGAGTATGTATGAAGGTCAGATATATAAATTATGAGGTACGTAAATATATGATGATGTACGATGATCCATGTATTCTACCTGGGAATCAATTTTAATTTTACTACTTTAGTTTACCTGCTTAATTCTGCTGTGTTTACTTATTATTAATTTGATGTAGAGTTGAAGATTAAATAATTAACCTACCTAGGAATTCATTACTATATTTCTTTAATTAATTTTCTTAGCTTATAATTGTCGCTAAACGATTACTGCCGCAGGTATAGGCAACGGTTGGAAAAATCACCGCGAAACGTCTAGCGCGATTCAAAATGACCGCTAAACAGCATTGTCAACCTGATAGTCCAATTAAATCAGGCAATTATACTATAATAATAATTTGTAATAATTTTAGTTAAATTAAAAATATGATTGAAGTTTTTATTTTCTCTTTCTTATCCTTTCCAAGGGATTTCCTCTGAACTCTCTGTATGATTTCATAATTCTTAATCCTAAATTATACTTAATCATATCACAACCTCCGCCATCTGTCACCATTATTGTAGTGTATCTATTCAGTTAAAAAGGATATAAGATAGAAAACTACTCGTGTTTTGTTCTGCCAGCAATAATCTAAGAGTAGTGCTGGTATTTTTTTTCATCATTATTTAGTTAATCAATATAATTTTTCTTATTTAATCAGCATATCTTTTTTTTATTTTTAGTATCAGAAGAGAGATTGTAATAATATAAACAGTAATTGGTGGTGCGATGCCAAATATTGGCAATACAAGGACCTAACTAGTACTGTAGTGTCGGTCATTTAATTAATAATATGCAAGACTTGTTGGTGTTTTTTTAGTTGAGTTGATTTTCAACTGTAAGGTTTATATTTGTATGTTCCTACCTGCATGTGATACAACTAAGAAGTGGCCCCAAATGAAGAATCTAAGCTCCAAAGTCTCATGCAAATACCTAAATAATAACGCGTCACCCATTACCACTCCCAATTAATAATAATTCGAATTATTATTTCATACATCTATCATACTTAATTCAACTCCATTTGAGAGAGAATAAATTAATTCTCTGAATTGAAAAACCTAATTGAACAAATATGTTTCATTAAACCCTTAATGTAAGTATATATAGTTGAAGGAACCAACCAAGAAATTAAAGCTGTGTATATAGCAAGCATCTTTAGCCGTTTAGTACTTTAGTTAACAGTATTGTATTACGAGTCACAATTTGAAGAGACATGCGACGAATTTTCAATTCTAGAAAGCATTAAAATTAAAACAAACACAACTACACAAGGTAAGTAGTTCTCATTAATTAATATAGGTGGAAGATGAGCAAATAGTATGATGAAGTCGGTCTAGCACAGCACTGATTATATCATGCATTGTCTGTGTATATATATGTACACGACAAAAACTGAAATGATGAAATAAATGCCAAAATAATAATTCATTCTCAAGCTACTTGTTAACTTGGGTAGATAGATGGAATTCAAGGATTCCCCATTAATGTCACTGGTAACATATATTTTTTCTTATTTTGGTAATATTTTTTTTAAGGAGCCATCTATGGTGGCTTGGAAGGATTGGTGACTAAGGTGACTAAACAACAACATAACAAATCAAAATTTGACACGTGGTAAGGTTGAAACTTAAGCGAGTTAAAATTTAAATTAATCCTAAAATTTGAATTGCAACTTAAATTAGTCCATAAATTTTCAAATTATTCAATTTGATCCAAAGTTTCAATTTGTGACTCATATTAACCCTGGGTAATTTTTCGTTAACGACGTGCTGAGTTTTAAATTGAGTAATTTAAAAATTCATGCTCTAATTTAAGTTGCGAATCAAATTTCGTGAATTTGAGTTTTAACTCAAAGCGTTAACCAACATCTTCTCATTAAAGCAACTATGCCATGTGCCCATGTGTCATATACTCGTATGTAAATTAGCTTGTCAACACATTGCTACTCTTGGCCATGGCAAGTGTGGCCACCACATAGAACTATCGCCTTTTTTTAATTAATATATTAGCTCATGCAGTTCTCTCAATTTTGACAGCGGTGTGGGTCTCAGCATTTCCCATTCCAAAAATGATGTGTTAAATCGGTTCCAACGATAATAGGTAATCAATAAAAATTCAGCCAATATTACTCAACAATTTAAATTAGATGGTCTATTTTTCTAGGTTTTAAATGTTCTATTTTTACAAAAATATAAAATTGTCTGACGACTATTTTAGATTTCAAATGTTCTATATCTTTAATTATAAATGTTATATAAATGGTGATTTTGAATATTTTATTTAATATTGGGTAATTTATTGGTTAAAACATTATTTGTCACCTGTATTTTCCGGGTTGCGTGAGTTGTCTCGGAAAAAAAGAGAAAGATTAAGAGAGAAAATAAGAGGTGTGGGAGTTACTTTTAAAAATTCAAAGGCAATCATGGTCGTATGTATGTGGAAAAGTAAGCTAGCTCATGCATTACGTCAATGCCATTATCATGTTCTCATCTTCATTTCAAAATATATAGTAATATAAACAACACCAGATTTGGCTGCGGTCCCTTAAGGGCTTATATATTGTTTTCATTTTGAGACTTGATGATAAAATTCATTGAAAAAATGAAAACTATATATGATACAATTAGGAATTAGTATCGTTTTGATTATTAAAATTATATCTGAAAATAAAAAAGTTCTAACATTTTTTTTTGGCTGAAAATTATCTCTAAAATTTAATTTTGTTTTGAAAAAACAAATTTAAGAGTTATATTATTAATTCTTAACTATAATCATAAAGACTAATATAGTATTCGTCTGCGGGTCGGATTATTGTCTGAATTATTAATTGTTTATTAATACCAGTTCCCAAGTTTTGGGTAGGAGACTCCCATAGATTGAACAGAGATGAAACAAACTGGAAAAATGTTAGCCAAAACAATTAGAAGGTAAGAAGTTTTCTAAGTTATAAGCCTCAAACACACATGATCATGAGTAAGCAAAAAACATGTATATGAGGCATTACAGTATTATTGGATTGAGTGGCCTCATCATCACAATTAATCATGCAAAACATTTACTATTTATTATATCACTAGCTTAATATATAACTACTCTATTATCTAAGTGATATATAGATGTTCATCAAGAATCAAGATTGTTGATGATGAGGAATGGGGAGAAGAGTAAGTCGGTTGATGGGGATGGAAACAAGCTCACTAGCAACGTCTTTGAAATCAAGAACTCCTCCTTCTTTGCACTTTGATAGCAATCGATTCGCTTGTTCCTTTGTCATCTTTACCTTCACCCTTATCCCTTCTTCTCCCACTTCTTCTTCTTCATCCTTAAACCGAACACTTTTCTTGATACCCTTCTTGCATGGTTCATCTCTATATACACCTTCTTTCTTCAGTGGCTCTACTACTTCTTTTTCTTTTACTTCATCCTCTTCCACCGGGCTTATTATTGTTCTCCAATTGAAACAAGCAAGCACAGTGTTCATCATCATCTTAATTGTCATGTATGTTGGAGAAGAGAAAATTTATAGAGGTATGAGATATAAGGATAAGAATAAAACAGCAAAGGTGGCAGAAAAAGGGTGGTGCTTGGTTCTGGTCAACCATTTATGCTTATCTTTCAGTCAAGCTTAATTAGCTTTCATCACTTAATTATTCACATGACTATATGCTGCTCTGCCTTGGACCCTCCAGGCTCCACCCTCTCTTTTAATTTCTTCTTCACTCACATCACAACAACAAAATTAGATTTATAATTGTTCACTGAGTTAATAAGGTGTCAAGTGAATTAATCAGCTTCCAATTTGGCCACCTTTTGTAGCTAGTTTGACGAGTTCAAAGGAGAGTGACATGTATGTTCATTAAAGACAAACCTTGATTCAATATATGATGTTTTCTAGCTAGTAGAAGAGTACCATGTCTCAAGACTTTATTAGTTTCTCTTTGATGTAACCAGTGACTTAATTAATTAGTATTATTTATCGCGAAAGACTCATTCAACATATATTAATACGTCAGGTACACTCTGAAGTATTAAACTCTACTCCAGGGTTTACAATCGTTAATTGAAGGGTTATAAACCTTTATAAACTTTAACTAGCGATTATAAATCCTAAAATTTGGTACTTCATAATGTACCTCACTTGCTTTCTATATATCTCTTATCTCTTATCATGATAAAGACTTAATAGCCGTTCATTATGGTGAATGCTAGCCTGCACCTGTTAGAATGAGGTTAAGCATTAACCTTGTTCTTTCTGACACAGATTTCTGCTTTGCTGTCAGGTGTTCACGTGAATTAGAGTTTTGACCTTTTTATTGTGCTGTCTTGTTTATTGGCCTCACAACAAACGATAATTATACTATAAACCCTCTCTGGACACATGGGCCCACATTCCAACAAAAACCTTCATTCAGTAAATTTGTTTGGAGCCAAAAAATAAAAATAAAAGCGAAACAGAACAGCAAATAATAATAATGACAAAATAATAACAATACAAAACAATAATAATAATCACCAATAATAACAATAATAATAATAATAATTTTAAGTGTATATTTAATTTATTTAACTAAAACTAAGTTATTTATTTTATGTTATATATAAAATTATTTTGTGTAAGTACTAATATTTTATCTGATGTATGGTGTTTCTTTTAGCAGGTATATATGATTTAATTTAATATTTATTAAATTAGTCAAAAAACGTACCATACATGAGACAAAATATTAATGTAAAATAAAATTTTATTTCTATAAAAATTATTTTTGTAATATTTTATATTAAAGTGTGCTTTTTTATATAGAAATAAATGCTTAGACAAATTTAATTTATACAAAAATAAGTACACATCAAATATTATCTATATATATATATATATAAGAAAGTCTTGAAAGCCAATATTATCTTTTCTTCTTTTCTCTATTCTCTTTTATTACCCACTTCTAAAGGTTTGAATTCCAACATACATAGCGGATCAGACATATCGTTGTGTGGCTAAAAGTTTGATAACAAATATGTCTTCGCATTCTAGTAATAATTTAATTCTATAATAAATAATAAAATATACAATCTTAATGTATATGATATCGTTGAATATAAAAAATACAATGAATTTAAATAAATTTTTTATTTATTGATTATTATAATTTATAAATAGGGGTGTAGTTGAAACTTTTATTTGTTGAGATAAAAAAAAATGGAATATTAGATGTAGCAAGTTATCAGAAAAATAAGATGCAATATTCTTTTTTATACTCATTGTTATAATTATGTTTTTTTACAGAGAATAATTATGCTTATTTTTGTATGGTAAATAACTAAATATATATATATTTTTGGTATTAGTAAATAACTAAATATATTACAATAAATCTCACCTCAAAATTTAGGAGGGCTTCTAATTAAACAAGGCCTGCATATCTCCACAGAAGCTCGAGTAAAACTAATTAACCATAGTAAAAATGTCTTTAAAAAAGGGTTCCCATTCTTTTGACATCACAGCCTTCTAAAATTTCATAGCGACCCCTCCTTGGAAAAAATTGTAAGTTTAAAAGAAAACCTATACAACAATGGAATGGTCACAAAGTATTCAACCTTTTGCCACATAATGTACTAATGCAAACACGTGTCTAGACTCTCCTCTAGCCACCGAGGCTAAAAGGACAAGGTTAATGCTTAACCTCATTTTAGCAGGTGCATGCTACCATTCACCCGTTCATTATGCCACATATAATAATCGCTTGAATGAAGAAATAGATATCGTAGAAAAGCCGTTACTAATTAAGTTGGGTAAAACTACTCTTATCTCAGGCAGGCAACATCCACCATATACATTATCAATCACACAATTCACAAGCAAGTTTCATAATACAAATAAAGAGCAATCAAATTTAATTTACATAACGTGAGATTAAGGGCATCCTTACTCCTTAGAGGGTACGTGGTTCTATATATATACTTGCTGATTGTAAGCATATTGACTTGCTAGTTTTCCATCACTTTCTACTTTAGAATAATCTTTGTTAATGACAAAAGGGGAAAGCTTATTAGTATGTAGATTGAAATTCAGCTAATTAAGGTAGACTAAGTCGTCAAATAATATTATCAATTTGAAAAATTATAGCTAATTAATAATTTTTTAATAAGATAATCAGCCAATGAGAAATAAAACATGCGTAACTACAGTTTATAGAACATTCACAATAAAAGTCATAGAACATCCGAAACCTAAAGCAACTATCAGACAACTTTGTATCTTTTTAGAAACAGAACATTCGAAACATAAAAAAATAGAACATCCAATTTAAATTATTGGCTGAATTTCTATTAATTATCTAGTATTGTTGTATTAACTTTTCAAACCATAGTAATTAGTTTTTTAATTAAGTCTATTTATTAGTTAGACAAGTCAGCACAAAAAAAAAAGTTTAAAGAGCGAGAATTTAGACGCAATTTTTTTTTTATACCAGGATATTAATTATACCAAAAGTCTAATGACTAATTTCTCAGGTGTTATAAAGATAAAGTGAACGACTTTTTCAAATAAATAAGTTGTTTTCCCATCCCTCAAAAAAAATCGAATCCAAGAAAAATAATTAAGAATGATGTCTGAACTAACTTGGTGTCATTAGTAAGGAGCAATTCTAGAAGGAGCTTTCAACACTTTTATTATAGTCTTCAACTGCAACTCTGCAAGTCCCAGTCCCGTCCACCAGAAATCTCACTTCCTTCTTGTTCCCCTTTGATTTAAAGTTTCACACTTCTTCATACTTCCCCTGCTTGCTCCTCCTCTCTGTTCCCCTTCATAATTTCCCAACCCTTCTTCTTAGCCCTCTTTTGGAGTTGAGGTATTGGTCTTTGGAGCAAGATAACTTGCCTTGCCTCCATTCATCATTGGTTGCCATTCAACCATAATAATTAATATTCCAACCCAAGTGTATAAGCTTTGAGTTGATTTTATGTATAGCTTGACACGTAAATATTAAAGATACATGAACCTGAGTGCTTCATTATTTATTAATCATAATCATTATTGAAATGTTATTCATCATCACAAAAGAAGTATCCATGCAGCCACTTCTCTAAACAATTCTTGACTCTTTTCCCCTTTTTTTCCTCTCGTTTCCTTTATATATATATATATATTATTACTATCACTATCACTATCAGATTTGTACTTCTAAAAAAAGAAAAAAAAAACTTTAAAGATTTGAGAAAGTGTGCGTTTTACCTATAACTTACAACTTAAAATAGTTTTACAATACATTGTTATTATATGGTTGTTTTGCATTTCAATTCACGTGTAAATCATTTATATTGATAATCAATTAGAATGTAACCAAAGAAAACAATTTTTTTGAGATATTATTATGAAAATAAATTGATTTTATTTTTTGGTGACTATAAATTGAGTTTATTTATGTGATAACATTTAATAATTTTTTATTTTCCACAATATTCTCCAATTTGATAAACCACAAAATTTATACTTCTAATATTTATTTAAGCAGAGAATAAACTCTTTATTTAATTGGTTTGTGAACAACACTAATTATAATTAGATAGTAAATTAGTAATAGTAATGTAGTATGTATTATATGATTTTAAAAATAATAAGTTTAAAAATTAATTATTTTTGATGATATGAACATCTGATTGGATTGGATGTTCGTGTCTTTTATCCGACGGTAAATTAAATTAAATTAAATTAAATTCTTTACATTTATGTGTTGTAGATGTAGAACTTAAAAAAGAAAAAATAAAAATAAAACTCAAAAAAAAAAAAAAAGACACACACGATTACGATGGGTAAGAGAAGAGAGTAAGGGGAGGAAATGGGAATTTCGAAAATCACAGTGCCCAGAAAACACCGTACACGAGTAACACGACCCCATAGTTCATCTCTGTAAACACCAAACCAAACCCTAATTTCGTGATCGTTCCCCAATTCTCTCTTCCCTTCTCATCCAAAACACTTTCTTATGAAATCAAAATCACATCTTTTCTGCAATTCCCAAACATCACTTACGATTACATAAACAAATTTCAAATTTCGCCTTCTTCCCCCCCAACAACTCTTGTGTCCTGCATCTCGATTGGTTGTTTTCATCGTCCTTCTCAAATCAGGTCCGGATTTTCCTTCTGCCCCAGCTTTGGAGGATCCCTCAGCTTCCCTGAGCGGTAATTTGAAAAATTTTCAGTTCTTATTTGCGCTCAATTCGATTGGATTGTTAACATTTCCAGCTTGTTGAATTGTTTGAATATCACTCTCCAATGTTCAATTTCAGCTGGATTTTCAGAGATCCGGTTATTATTACTCTGTATGTTTTGACATAGGATAATGTATGTATTAGTCTATTGGGTAAGGTTGAACCAAAATTATAGGTGCCATGCAAGGTTTGGGATAATATATGCTTCCATCAACGGTTGGATTTTGGATGGTTTGACATTTATTGGGAGGGAAAAGGGGGTAACTGGTTGGTTTTTCTTCGCAGTACAATATAAAGATTGTAACTTTGTAGAAAAATTTTCAGCACTGAACAATAGAAATGTGCTTTATCTAATAGGATTGATTTTGCAGTGGTGAATTTCGTTGCCTGTTTTGAAGGAGAATGGTGTCTCTTTTAGCTGCCTTGTAATATAAGCTATGTTTATGGTACAGGATGGTTATGTGTAAAGTTGTAAACTTTTGTAAGATAGCAGCATAAAATTATGGGCAGCAGCGAGATGGATAAAACCCCAAAAGAGAAGGAGTCAAAGACGACTCCACCTGCTTCACAGGTCTAACTGAGTTTTGCATGTTTAGTCCGTATTGGCACTTGATGGTTCTTTTTGTGTGACATCATAAACGTTTGTTGTTTTTCCAGGAGCAATCTTCAGCCACCAGCACTGGAACAGTTAATCCTGACTGGTCCAGTTTTCAGGTGCTTAATGAAAAATCGTCAGTGGTGGTTTATCATGTTCTGAATGTTGTCAAAATTCAATTTTGATTTCCTAGCTCACTTGCAGGCATATTCTCCTATACCTCCACATGGGTTCATGGCATCAAGTCCCCAAGCTGCCCCATATATGTGGGGTGTCCAGGTAATTATTGTGACTTTCAGTATAAACATTCACGCATTAGTTTAGAACATTGTAAGTTAACACAATAAAATTGTATATAACAAACATATAGCCTATAGGCATAACTGGACCAAAATAGTCTTTACATGAGCTGTACCACAATGACAAATTGATGGCAGGGAGTTTAGACATTTAGTAGATCCTTCACAAATTGATGTTTGGCTTTATCACCTTTCATCCTTTGTATCAACCTCTGCTGTGTTGCAACTATTATGTACTTCACCATACTAGTTGTAAATTTGTAATTATGAAATATCTTACTTTAAATTCTGCTTTGTGCTTGCTAATTGATAAATTTTTTCTCTGCAGCATATTATGCCTCCCTATGGTACTCCAACACATCCCTATGTTGCAATGTATCCCCACGGTGGCATATATGCACATCCATCCATGCCTCCGGTATTGTTTTCAAAATGTTCACTGAAGTTATCGTTGTGTTATTGAATAGCTAGTTGACTAGTTCACCAACCGATTTTGCTCATTATTTATACAGGGATCTTATCCTTTTAGTCCTTTTCCTATGCCTTCCCCAAATGGTATTGCTGAGGCTTCAGTGAGTTTTCCCCCTATCTGCATTTTAATGTTTCTGTTGCTTTCTCTATCTCTTTCTCTTCGTTGAAGAACTTGTCCCTATCCAAGCAAAGAAAAAGTAATTTATGAGTCTGCATGCAGGGAAATACTCCTGGCAGCATGGAAGCTGATGGGAAGCCTCCTGAAGTAAAGGAAAAACTGCCAATCAAAAGATCGAAAGGAAGTTTGGGAAGTTTGAACATGATTACAGGGAAAAATAATGAACCTGGTAAAACAGGGACTCCTGCTGCTGGAATTCATTCAAAGAGGTAAGATTTGTCTTGCTGATGAATCTAACTATTGAGCTATGTCCTCTTATTGAATACAGTAATCTGGTATTTCCCAAAAAATGCACTCCATTCCCAAATTTCTGCTAAATAGTTGAGGCTATAATAGACAAGATAATGCTCCCCCTCCCCCCCTCTCCTTTCCTGTCAGTTACCAGTAGTATACTATTATGATATTACATGTGTCTCAGTACTTGATAAATGAACTTGTCCTAAATTCATTTGGTAGGCTAAATTCTGCACCTAATGGAACCTTTTCTACCCTAACATGTCCGAGAGCACAATTTTGGCTTCAGAATTGGATGGATGACTATGAACTTATCACGAATATCCTGCCCGTCCTATACATATATATGGGTTGCCATCTGCAGTTGTATATTACACTGATATGAAATCTTGTATTTGCAGTGGTGAGAGTGCAAGTGAAGGTAGCAGTGAAGGAAGTGATGCTAATTCTCAGAATGTAAGCTCAATGACTTTTCAGTTTACTACTGTACTTCTAATACGTTTTCGTGGAACTTTTCCCATCAATTATAAACTTGATGGACTATAAGGTATGCAAAGAAATATTTAGCCAAAATGGGTAATGTAAGGATCAAGAGTAGAGAGAATGGTTCTGCATAGAGGGAATCCGATTAGGATTTTTCTACTGTGAATAAGAACTGTTAGTACCTGATATAGATAATGCTACAGAGGCATGAATATCCAGCAACTTCTGATTTCTGAATATTTCCTCTCTACTCTAGGAAATTACAACAATTGAATTGCCTGTCTGTGAAATGAAGAAAATTTATGTACTTGTTAAAAGTTTGTTATAAAACAGCATAACATATCATGATGCATTGCACAAGTGGCTAGTTTTTTTTTCAATACACAATATACTTATGGATGCAAAAAGTTATGTTATTATCTACTGTCAATACGTCATCATATAAGATATATAACAACAATAACATTTTTGATCCATGATTTACTTAATTCGTATAAGTCAAATATGTTTTAAAAACATTTATTTTGGGAGATTGGGGTGAAGAAAATGACATGGATTTGGGTGCATTACTAAGGAAGCTCTTGTTTATCGAAAGAGTGCATAACCAACCCGGCCCCTAATAATTACTCTCGAAGGACTACGAGGTCCCTGATAAAAAAAACACACCCTTTCCGGCCCCTATCTTTTATTTGTAAGACTTCCCGACCCCTAATCTTTTATCTCGTGAGACATTTTAGCCCCTCATGATGTAACAAAATAGGGGCTAGGAAGTCTCATAAATGAAATATCAGGGGCCGGGAAGGGTGTATTTTTTTTCAGGGGCCTCGTTGGTCTTTTTCTCTTCATTCGAAATCTCAAATGATTATATATTTTTGATGATGTGTTGTATACATCATTTTGCGTTCTCTGCTCTACAATTACCAGTTAATTATCCATACACACTGATGATCTTTTTGCTTTTTTGGGGGTTAGGACTCTCAATTGAAATCAGGGGGCAGACAGGATTCTTATGAAGGTTTGGCATAAATTACTCCTTGCTGTTGCCTGTTCTAGTATAGTCTCTTATTTCGCAATGCAGCATCGTATGTGAATTCGTAAAATATGTGTGTTACAGCTGAACTATGTCTTTTTATGGTGGATTATAGATGAACCATCTCAAAATGGCAGTTCGGTGCATGCTCCTCAAAATGGGGGACTTAATACACCTCATACGGTAGTAAATCAAACCATGTCTGTGATACCTATCACTGCTGCTGGTGCTCCTGGAGCTGTTCCTGGTCCCACAACAAACCTGAATATAGGAATGGATTATTGGGGCACACCAACAGCATCCAACATTCCTGCTCTGCGTGGAAAGGTTCCATCGACTGCAGTTGCTGGGGGGATGGTTGCTGCTGGATCACGAGATAGTGTTCAGTCACAACTTTGGCTACAGGTTAATTCTGACAACAAATCAACGAAGTTTCTTGCTTGATAAC
>JASCZI010181246.1:228993-242439 GCA_036250425.1 Stylosanthes scabra | reverse complement strand
TTGAGTACAAGATCTGAACTACCAATTGCCTTTTTTTTTTTTTTTTTTTTTTTCTAGATTCTCAATAACTTATGTATTCTACTCTTAACATTTGTGTTGGACATATTTTTAAAGTTTTGTTGATACAATACTCTTTGAACCTCTTCTAACCTTTATATTTTCTTGTTACCTTCCAGGATGAAAGAGAGCTTAAAAGACAAAGGAGGAAGCAATCTAACAGGGAATCTGCTCGAAGATCCAGATTGCGCAAGCAGGTGACAGAGATTAACCTATGACCTTTTTTTTCAAAGGTCGATTGATCATATAGTTATCCTGTGCCTGATTCCTGTTTGAGTGTGCTGTTTCCAGGCTGAGTGTGATGAGCTAGCTCAGCGTGCTGAGGCATTGAAAGAAGAAAATGCTTCTCTCCGATCAGAAGTAAGTCGGATCAGAAGTGAGTATGAGCAGCTAGCTGCTGAGAATGCAGCTCTCAAGGTGATGATAATTTCTTAAAATCCCTAGAAATGTTGGGGATTTAGTTTTTTTCTCCCCTCAACTTGGTCAAGCACTTCTTCTCTTCCCCGTCAATTTTTTTTTTTAAATATTAAAAAAGAATAAGTGACCTAAGATTTAGGTTACTTTTTTCCTCCTTACTATTCCTTATACCTTATCAAAGTATCCAAGCATAGAATGTGTTCTTTGACATTTGGTTTTGATTCATTTTCCATATTGATAAGCACTGCTGCTAGACTATAGGTCCATGGCAATGAATTATGTATATTTTATTCAGCAAATAAAAATACTTATGCAAAAGTTGACTGTGATGTCTGACTAAAATACAATATAATCTACAGGAGAGACTTGGCGAATTACCTGGGAATGATGATCTTAGGTCCAGAACAATGAATGAGCAGCCTGTGGGTGACGACACACAACAGAGCGGACAGGCAGAGGCCGTGGAGGGTGGTAATTAGGATGAATATACTTGGTGCCACATGTGGCCATTTCTGGAAGATAACCTAACACTCAATAGCAAGAGCAAGTCCATGTGTTGGAATAGCTTGTAGCTGAAATTGTACTAAAGCTGACCAATTTGATAGTCTCTTAGGATCTGTTTATGTTATATGATCCCTCATTCTAATTTGGCAATTTTTTATTCGCTGAAAACTCCTTGGATTGTGTGTAGACTGTAGAGATTTTGAATTCTGTATAACTTATCTGCAGCTTAAAAGCTAGTGTTTCGGGTTAAAGTGTAGTTGTTAATGAAACTTAGTCTTGTCCATTACATGACTTGCTATACAAATAATTAATTCATGGGGAAAAAGTTAATGAAGAGAACCGAACTATCTGATTCCTGCTCCATTACCTTATCTTTAAGATGATTCAATTGTTTGGTTGTGTCAGCACTCAGCATAGAAAATGAACAAATTTGTTACAACAGCATATACAACATTTTTGCTGTTGGATGACCGAACTGCCTATGCGTTTTGTGAGTTGACCATTTCCCCAGCTCAATGGCTCAGTGGCACGGGAGTAAAACAAAGGTGTTAAGTGTAATAATAAATGAGCTTAGATTCTGTTCATTGTTGGACGGTGACAGAAGCCCAAAAAAAGAGAGATTTACAATATGTAGTTAAAACATCGACTAATAATGAAGATAAATGATAACAAGATTCAGATTCTCACTCAACCATTTGCGATTTGTAATGATAACGTACAATACAACATAGTAATATGTAATGAAACTTTTACATTCTTAATTTTCCAAGCATGTCCTGAGAAGTTTGTTTCACCAGAATATTCTTCACATGAGCAATCTTTGGCCAGTCATTACCGGTTTCGGGTTGACACCTTGGCATTAACAAGGGACAGTCCTTAATGACCAGGGTAACCAGCGATATGAGGTGTTTAACTCCTTCGGGCAAGGATTCCAATTTCTCACATCGACAAATCTCTAGTCTAACAAGTGAGGTGAGTCTGCCTATCCCTTCAGACAGAGAGGTTAACCCCGCACAATCATGAACCTTTATTTCTTGCAAAGACTTAACTTTTTCCAGTCCCAAAGGAAGGGACTTGAGCATGGGAATTTCCCTTATGATCAGGGAATTAAGGTTTTTTAGACCCTCCCATTCACAACTGGATTGGTCTAGATCAAGAACAGGGCAGTTCTCAATGGTAAGTGTCCGCAGCGAGCTCAAATGGTTGAAACCTGAGGGCAAAGCCTTCAACTGGAAGCAATCTCGAATATGGAGTTCCTCAAGGGAAGTGAATTTGATGAGCCATTTCGCCGGTGGGGATTTGTCAACGCTTGCTATGAACATGCGCTTCAACTTGGAGAATGGACCTTTTCCTTCTTTAGAACCCGTTTCGGATTTCCCATAATGTATTGTACTCCGCATTGTTTCCACGCTTGAATCTACCAACTCCAGCATTTCATCAAGAGTAGGATATAGTGGCATGTGAGTCAATTTAGGACAGTATTGGATCCGTAAACTTGATATGCACCTGAAAATTACTGAGTTTTTGGCTTTGCCATCATTGTTCTTATCCTTTTCCCCCCACCAACTTTGGAGTTTAGGACAGTCCCAGAGTGTTAGCTCCTTCAACGATGGAAATACCTCATGAACGTTGTCGTCATATTTTTCTGCAATGAATTCCAGAGAATGCATCCTCCGAAGCTCGAGAACCTTGAGGCATGGAAGTTTATCCAATGGTGGGAGAGGTTTGGGTGTGGCACAGTTGTACAAACTGAGCTTCACGAGGCTAACCAGGGAAGGAATCCAAGTAGGAAATTCCTTACCTTTGTACCCTACCATGTGTAGTACGGTCAGGTTGGGATGCGGTTCAAGAACTTGGAGTGCACTTTCCTGGTAATCTTTGTCTCCCTTATCGTGTTGGTCACACCTAAAAGTGAGTCTGCGAAGGTGCTCTTTCTGGTTCATCCACTTTGATGATGATGGTTGGAGCTTCAACCTCTCCGGGTACAGAATTTCCAAGTGGCCCTTCAATTGGTTGAGATCCTTGAGTTCCTCATGGGATGCCATAGGTTCATTCTTTCCAACAACAAATTGGGACAATGTTTGTAGAGAAGTGAGCTTGCTTATTCCACGTGGCATGCTGTGAATATTGACGCAACCGTCGATGTGGAGGTGTGCGAGCTTAGTGAGATCCTTCAAGTCCTTGGGGAGTTCCTTGAGGAGGTGACACTGGGAAAGTTTCAGCGTCGTCAACTGTGAAAGCTTGGTAATGGAACTGGGGAGCTTGTCTATGTTGTTATAAGAAAGATCAAGATATGTCAAGTCCTTGAGCTTTCCAATCGAGCTCGGGACCGTACTCATCCCAAGATGTTGAAGATCCAAGACGCGCAGGGCCTTGCAAGTGGACAAGAGTTTATCACAAGTGTACTCATTCATACGCTCCTCTACAAGAGGAGACTCAAGTACCATTGCATGAAAAAGAATGGTCCTCACATCCTTGGCTCTCTTATCCTCCTTAAGGAAGGAATCCAGTTTCGCAACGGAATCGGCTGATCTCATATCAAATGAAGCTCGGAGAGTCACCTGGGAGTCGTCAATGGCTGTGGCGATACAGTCTTCTTTCTTGGCGACAAAGCATGCCAGCTCCTGCATGTAAGGGTGCACTCTGCAGCTCTTCACTACGGCATCATCGTTCTCCTCCTTCACTTTCACTTTCACGTCTTGGAAGATACCTAACTTAACAAACTCATCGAATACCGAACGGCAATATTCTTCTGCACCGAATCCTTCGGCGATCCAGAGATGAAGTAATCTATGAGCATGGATCAAATAGCCATCAGGGAACAGGGAGACATAAGCAAGTAGCTGTAATTCTGGAGGCTCCGGCATCAACTCGCTGAGTTTGGCTTCTTCTTCTTCTTGGAGATTCCACGCAATCTTTATGGCTACAGGGACTCCCTTGCACTTGCGCACTATTTCTCTCATCTCCTCCTCTTTCTCTTTGTTACAGCTTCCGAGACTCTCCAACAGTGACCAACTCTGTTCTTCATCCAGTCCCTTCAAGGGCAAAACATGATGCATAGCCATAGCTTTCTCAACAAGACTACTCCCACATGTGCCACGTGTAGTTGTGATTATTGCTCCAACGGACGGACCGTCCTTCGTTAACTCTTTCCGCAACTCGCTGAGTTTTGATTCCCAATCCTCAGATCTTAAATCGTCAAGCACAAGCAACGAGCGGTTGTTGTTCCCTCCGGCCGCCGCCTTTTGTCTTACAGATCCGGCAATGGATTGCAGATCATCAAATATTTTGCCAGCTGCATTTAACCAAATCGGCGATCCAAAACGGGCTTTGACCTTGTCGTCCTCGCAAACGATGCGAGCAAGTGTTGTCTTCCCTATTCCAGCGACGCCCGTAATGGTAACCACAGGAGGAACACCGCTTTCAGCACCAGGTTTGTTCAGCAGTTCTTCTATGATCTTGTTTTCTTCTTTTGCTCTATGGATTGCTCCGACTATTGTGCTTTTCTCCAGCATGTCTCCGTATTCCGAAATTTCCGTTTGGGATCTCATCAGATGCCGGAGAATAGTTGATTTGATTTGCCCACGCGAGGGCAATGGCAGGGGCAGGGCCCTCCTCCAACTCGAGCTTCCCTCATTCATGCTGCTGATGCTTAATTTTTTTTTCCCTTGTGTTCTTTGATTTTTGTTAGTGTGGTTGGAATCAGAAAATGTTGCCAGAAAAAGGAAGGAAAAAAATTCAATCAAGTAGGAGCAGGAGAAGAGAATGAAAGCCGAATTTGTGTAACTGTAAGCTGAGATACTGTCCAACTGGCAATCCGTATTCCGGTATTCGTACTGAATACCAACCGTCGTGATACCAGCACACTGAAAATCAAATCACGTCAATAAAGGCGGTAAAAAATTATGTGAAGAATTTTTTTAAAAAACAAATAAATCCAACTAGTTATCTACAGTCTACACGATGCTGTTCTGTGACTTTTGATTCGTGACCAACATTTTTGCACAAGTATAAATTTGAACATTTTTGCAGTGCGTGCCAACAATGAATGCAACAAAGAGTGGAACTTTATTTGACCCTTTTTTAATCGCAATTATTGAGGCTATTGCTAGTTTACCGTGCCTTCATTTTCCTACCTATCTATATTTGTCTTTTTCCGATTAAAAAACTAAAACTGTGAAATTTGCATAATTTTAATATTATTTAAATATTGTATGTATAATAACGACAAAAATGAATAGAACTGGCCAGTGGCTACCTAAAACGCACTCCTCATCCTATCTTTTCGTTGTATTGGTTTTTGCATATGTTAATAACATATTTTATAGTAACAGCTGAATCCACTTGCATGGTTAAATAATCCCATAACATATTAAAATCGATTCTAATTGTTTTGAAATGGTAGCAAAAATAAATAACTTTTATGATTACCATTTACCACCACAAAACGATGTCCACCACTAACTCGAATCCAAATGAAGTGAGTCACATGTGTGCATACGTTGTCGCTCCCAACTTAAGTGGTCCCAAAGATTAAATAAATGAATTTACCTAAAAATGCACTCTAAAAAGTAAAAACACAAGTTAAACCATTTACAAAATGCATTTTTAGGAGAAACACCCATGAAGTTGTTATATGTTCCCTCCCAATTTCCACGTTACTGGTGATGTATCATACTTTTTAGTGCTAACTACGAGGCTTGTTTGTCTTATTACAGGCATCGGCTTTTGATTGAGTCAATTGTCAATATCGAGACGATGCAAATGAGCAAATTAATGGGAACACAATGACCACGCGTGTGAAAGCTTATAGAAACGGAGTAGAAGATGAAAGTAAATCAAGTCAATGGTAAATGTCTAAAGGGGAGTCTAAATCACATTTTTTTTTTTCATCTTTATACTTAAAACAAGAAGAATGCTAGCGAACAACGTTAAAAAGCTTATGTCCATGAGTATAATTAAAAATATAATAAATGATAAAAAAAAAAATTAATGTTGGTTTTTATAACTCCCTGATGTTGGCTTTCAAGACTTTCTAGTAAAACAATTACGAAAGATGGTGATCACGAGTTAAATAATAAAAGAGTAAAGTTATATTTACTAATTTTGTATGTTCTTCTCCTATATATTTTTTATTTTAATATTATTAAAGTAAAACTTTTATTACATGTATATTAAAACCCAAACAATAATTAATTATTATATATATATGTTCTATAAAATTTTTATTAAATTAAAAATCTTGATCACTTAACATCCCTCTTTTTTAAATTATTGTGATTCATTTATAGAAAAATATTCACGCTAGCAAATTATGATAAACTTATCTTTTAAAATTGATTAAGTGAATAACCATTCAACACATTATTTTTAATTATATATTATGAATTTAATTTCCATACACTCAAGTAAAAGAGTTTTACATATACATTCAATTACGTGTTACCACATCATAAAAAATAATTAATTTTCAAACCCATTATGTCTAAAGTCATATAAATGCATGAATCTGATTGGATGACTGTGTAAAATTCTTTATACCGTCAGTGCATCAAAATTAAACTCATATATTATATGTGCGAAGTTTTCTTATCTGATAATTTTCGTAATAGAGACACTCGAATAAAGATATAAAAAAAAATTATATCATTTTTTTATCTCATTCGTTAATTAGAATTATAATATTTTAAATTTTTTATATATGATATATTTTAAAAGTGTAGATTTTATTTAGATTTTTGAAAATTTACATTTTAATATATTAATTTTTTTTAGATAATTTATTTTTAATTTAGTAATTTTTTTCTTGTTATTTGTTTATTTTTTTATTTTCTTAATTTTTTATTTTTACTTTTTATTTTAGTAACTCTTTAATTTTTAAATTCTTATTTGTATTAGAATTTTTTTAAAAATATCTTTTAATTATAAAAAATAAAATTTTTTAAAAGAATTTTTAAACATTTTTATCTTAATGGCGTCCTTTAAATTATACATAAAATAAAAAATAAGAGTAAAATAGACCTTATCTGGAGCTTTTTTTTTATTATTATTTTTTTTTATGGTGAAACCGAAAATTAAAGTGTGATTTTTTTTTTATTGTGACAATTAAAGTCTGATTTATTTGGTTGGTTCGTTATTGTGAATTCACAGCATAATTAACTAAAATAAAGTTGACGAAAAAAGTTTTCTCCTACATTTGGTCAATGTTGATTCAAATAATAGCGACATAGAGAGAGTAAGAATAATAGTAGCCCTCCCCCTCATCACCTTCCACATCCCCTGAAAGGCTTAAACCAAAGGTTTGTTCTCATCAGATATGATGACGATGAGGGCAGCTGGATCCCCCGGAATAGTTGGTAATGAAGCACTCACAAAAGACAACTACGAGAAATGGAGTGTTCTAATGAAGAACTATCTCATGGGAAGAGGTCTGTGGGACGTTGTGGAGAGTAATTCTCCTCCTCCTCCTCCTTCTTCTCTTCCTGAAAAACCATCATTCAGAAAATGGAAGATGCAGAATGCAAGTGCTTTGCACATCATTCAACTCTCATGTACTTCAGATACCTTTGCTCAGATTAGACGCCTTCAAACTGCCAAAGAAGCCTGGAACCACTTGAGCGCCTCTTTTGGATCCAACCTACAAGCCGACATAGATATTGAGCAAGGTATATATATAACTATGCCACTCGCCTCCATAGGAAAATCATCTTAACTTTACGGAATCCATATCAATAATGCTAACTAACCAATAAAAATCCAGCTAATATAAATAAACGATTTAAATGCGCTGAACAATACTAGATGAAATTTTGTTGAAATGAGTTAATTTAAAAACATGCTAATGAATTATTTGACTAAAGAAATTGAATTGACGGTTATATATGTCGGCTAAAATCAATTAAAACTGATGGTCTCGTTGTTTGGTGTGTATGGCAATTGCAGGTGGTGTAATGGAGGGTGACCCTAAAGCACGCAAGTTATTCAGGAATGTGGAAGAGAATGACTGGAATGCAGTAAAATCAATACTGAACAAGGACGACATGGCTATATATTCCACAGTGCTCAACTCGGGAAGGACAGTGCTCCACGTGGCAGCAATCGCGGGGCACCAAGAAATGGTAAAGCATTTGGTAGGTGAAGGAGGAGAAAGATTACTTACAAAACAAGACAACCGTGGTTACACGGCTCTCGCTCTTGCTGCTGATCTCACCGGCAACAGAAGCATAGCTAAGTGCATGGTGGAAGAAAGTAGTGTGCTGCTCAGCATCAAGACCAAAGAGGGTGAGATACCTCTTCTTCTTGCTGCCGCTATGGGCCACAAGAAAATGACCCGTTATCTCTACTCTGTAACACCCTCTTCTCTGTTGCTGAACGACAATGCCCGCAATGCCGTTTTGCTCCTTTCACGATGTATTACCGCTGAAATATTTGGTAATTTAATTACTTACTTGTGTTGTGTATGTTATATACTTTAAAAAGAAATGATGAGCTCTTCTAATTTAATTATTTATTTATTGTATGGTAGATGTTGCTTTGAAATTACTACAACAACATGGGGATGTGCTTCCCCTTACCCATGAATCAGAGAGTCTCCGGCCCTTGAAGGCATTGGTTCACATGCCTTCTGCATTCCCCAGTGGCACTACATTTGGAATTCTACAGTGGCTCTGTTACGATTGTGAGTATTCTTATATCTCAATTTGATCATGTGAAAAATGCACGTGGAAAAAGACAAGTACTAATCTGCTTTCATTCACAGTTTTGAAAGTAAATATTGAGATCGGATCGAGTGTTCCCCTGGACAAAGGACCATCTATGAAAACTTTTGCAGGTCTGTATTATCCATGGCATGCACTCTTTGCAGGTCTGTAGCATGCCTCGACATAGCTACATCACATAATCAAACCAATTAATTAACAATAAGTAAATACTCGATCCGGTTTTTCAACATTTTCAATTTGTCCGAGGTCATCTTTAATTATTCGAAAACCTTAATCTCATCATCAACCATTTAAAAATGGAGACAAATAGATCTTTGAAAACCAGCTTATCAACCCTAAATCGTAACCTTTAAATCGAGCCATATTTGTCTAAATTTTAAAATGATTGAGAGGTGGACTAGAGTTTTCGAATTATTAAAAATGGCGTTGTCCAAATTAAAAAAGTTAGGACCAAATTAAGTATTTGCTAGTTAACTATCCATACAATATGTCTATATACATGCATGCTTAACTAACATAGTTTTCATAATAAGTAATTGCAGGTCGACTTTTTAAATCTGTTCATCGTTTTATTTTGAGAACTCCTTTCGGCCAAATTTTGGGTACGTCATCCTTTCTTGCTATTTTGAATCAGTATAGGCTAATGGAGAAAAATATAAAGAGTAATGCTATTTGAACAAGTGGTTTTGGTCAATCAAGTTTAATTAAGTGATATATTTTTATGTTAAATAGAATATTATTTCGGTGTTAAATAGTATAAAAAATTGCACCTAAATAAAATTTTATTTGACATTAAAATAGTCTTCTATTTAATAGAAATAAATAACTTGATTGGCCAAAACCACTTGTTGACTTATAATTATTGCAATCCTAAATATGTAATAAGGTGTTGAAACATTTTTCTCCCCTTTTTCAGGTCAACTGCTTAGTTTCCTTCGCTTATCCATTCAAAATTCAGTACTTTTAAAATTCTCAGGTAAGGTTTTGTATATGTATTTCTTCAAATTTTGTTTTTTGGTTTTATGTTGTGCTACGACTTAAGGCTCCAAAGAAGTGACTTCATTGAACAAATGTTAGGAATAAAGGAAATATATAAGAAGAAAAAGACTCATCATAGAGTTTATCAAATCATGAGTTGCCTGCGGAAAAGAGTTGCTTGTCTTAACGGATCGGAGCTGCGAGATGCTTCTGCATATGATGCGATGTTGAAGGCAGCCAAGTATGGAATCACTGAGTTCATAGAATGGATGAGGAAAGCTAATCCAGATCTGTTATGGGCCACAGATAGAAACAAGAGAGGCATATTCTCGCACGCGATTTTGAATCGCAAAGAAAATGTGTTTAACCTCATACACGCTGTTCATGGACGAAAGGAGATAGTTGTTTCTCGCACCGACGCTTTTGGCAATAACCTCCTGCATCTGGCAGCGCAGTTAGGGCCTTCCTCTGCCCTTGCTGATAGGTCCGGTGCAGCTCTCCAAATGCAAAGCGAAATTCAATGGTTTAAGGTAAACCTTTAACTTTAAGAGTTATGCCAAGTGCGCGCGGTAAATCAGTCGTCAAATCAGTTACTGTAATAAAATATATATATTGATTTGTACACTGCATTTTATTTGGAAGTAGTTTGTTTTACATTTTACTTTACCAGATAGATATTGTTTTGGTGCAGGCGGTGGAGGAAATTGTGCATCCCAAGTGCAAGGAGGCGAAAAACGAAGATGGGAAGAAGCCACGTGAAATATTTACGGAACAACACGACGAGTTGGCGAAAGCAGGGGAAAAGTGGGCGAAAGACACAGCTGGTGCTTTCTCAATTGTGGGTACTCTAATCACTACCATACTCTTTGCGGCAGCCTTCACACTGCCAGGTGGAAACAACCAAAGCACTGGGGAGCCCATGTTCTTGTATGACAAGGCCTTTACTGTCTTCATCGTAGCAGATGCCTTATCACTCTTTGCTTCTTCCACCTCCGTCTTGATCTTCATTGGGATCCTCACCTCGCGTTATGCGGAAATAGATTTTCTCCAGGTCTTGCCATGGAAGCTGCTAGCAGCGCTCGTGGCTCTATTCTTATCGGTGGTGTCCATGATGGTGGCGTTTTGTGCAGCACTACTTGCCATGCTCAAAGGAAAAGCTTATCATCCGCTCCTAGTAGGAGCCATGGTACTAGCAAGTATTCCAGTTATGGTGTTTATCCCATCGCAGCTGCGCCTCTTCCTCGAGATTTTCGGTTCTACTACCAGGTCCAATGTGTGCACTTCTACTAAGAAAGGAAACGCTATTCATTGAAGCATATGAAACTTCCTAAATTTTATGTCAATGAAACTAGAAAGCACCACCGGGCTTGTTATCCAAGCACAAATGCTGTTACGAGTTTCCGGATTTAAATATTTGAATTCAAGAAAGAAATCATCTAAACGCTAATACTTGAGAGAATTAAGCGTGCGTTTGGATATTAAAAAAAAAAACTTAAAAAGAGCAAAATAAAACTTCTTATATTCTAATTAATACTTTATTTTCAAAAAAATAAAATTTTAATAAACTACTTATTAAATAAAATACTTCTTAGACACCAAAAAAATAAAATACTTGTTACATTTTCAATCCAGATATAAAAGTATAAAACTACTTTCTCTAATAAAAAGATTTCTCAAGAAAAAAAAAATGTTAGAAGAAAAAAAGCCAATCCAAACACATCCTAAATCCTAACTACGGATGCAGAATAGAGTCTATAGTCAATTAGTCACTGAATTGATGACAAAACAATGCTTGATTATTAAATAACAATTAACAGGAAGTGCACTACAATCCCATCCTCAGCGGAATCATTTATGCAATTGATGAATACACAACCCGGAGGGCATTTTAACAGCAACCCGCCAAACTTGAGAATCAGACCACAGAATACAGGTCTGCCAAGGAGGTAGTCACTGCTAGCTCCTTTAGAATAATCCATCCATCCGCTTTATGGCGGTTGACGGCACATTATATCCAGCGAACAATCCAACCACTCAAGAAATCTACAAATATTTGATCATGCCACGACCTTCCACACTTAGTTTTGTAGCTTGAAGCTGCTTCTTCTTCGGTGCTCTCAACTGCTGCAATTTCTTATTCATCTGCGGTGAAGCACAAATTTTAGAATATACATCTACAATTTCTTAGTTTGCATATTTACTTTCTCAGTATTCTACACTTACGTGCTATAGCCTCCAAACTATTAAAATTAAAGAATTGCGGGGAATCACTAAAAGCGTTTTTTTTTTTTTTTTGAAAAATACACCCTCTGCCAAGAGGAAAAGCACAAACCTTCATTCGCTGCTGATCTTGTGCAGCAGCTTTTGCTCGTGCTCTAACTTCTTCTGGATCAATTTTAGACTGTGGACGTATCACAAAATCCAAAGGTGTTGCTTCTGGCCTTGATGCATGTTGCCTTGAAGAAGACTGTCCAGACCTAGGCCTGCATTATACATTAAGAACAATTAACATTCAGAAAACAAATTATTGACAACTTAGTTCACACCGCTCCATAAGTAGATATCTAAATCACCAAGACTCACTGTGAAAATTCCAAATCAAGATCACCATCTCTAGATTCCATCCCTGCTGCTTTATTTGCCGGCCTGAAGTTAAACATCATATAAATTCACCATATTGCAACACATAAATCAAATATTGCAGAGGACAAGAAATTTATTAAATCAGAATGGTTGATACAGCACTTTTTAACAGTTGGCCTCCTGTATGGAATCCTGTCGTCCTCAGCAGTTCTCATGTCTTCAAACCGCGTACTCTTATTAAATATAGGTCGGCTCTGCAATTACAAAGGAAAAATGATGTTCGTAAGTATCTGTTTCCAGCAAAGAAAATTACTCATCGATGAAAATGGACTATTCGTGATAAAAAGAAATAGCATACGCATAAATGCATAATAATGCCTTCAAGAATCAGTACATTTTTTAAGGGAAGACAAATGATACATGATGAAGCAAGAGTTTTACAGATTACTTACCCATTTGTCAACCAGTTCCTTGGCTAGTTTTCTATTTACATTGATTTCTTCGTCAGACTTTGATAAGAACATGATAACCTGTCAAGATCATATAGATCACTCTTATGTCATAACTCCTAATAACAAGCTACATACATCAATGCTCTCTTTTGTTATATTTTTTTTATTTAATGCCCAGCAAAGAGAAGGAAAAAGAGAGCGCACGGGGGAGGGGGGAGGGGATTAGGGGAGGGAAGGACAGTTACTTCAAATGCTAAAAAAATAGAGCATCTAGCTACAGGATGAATTGAAGCACAACCTTTCCAAGACCACTCTTCTTCAGCTGTTCTCTTCTATCATACTGCTCTAGGTCAATAGGAAACTGCAGATAATGTCCAATGAATCAGGAGCTAAATAATGCAGGAAAACATATATATATATATATATATATATAAAAATATAAATATAAAGGCAAAAAGTCAGTACATCATTCAAAATATTCAAAATTGCTGTGCGTATGTTAATATTTGGCAAGCTTCCATCAGGAAGTGGCTCAAGCCAATTCTTCAATAAAGTTAGCACTCCGTGGTCCAAAAACTCTAATTGAAGCTGTTTCCTGCACAATAGACAAATAATTGGTGATGGGAAGTTACCAAAGGAAATAAGGAGAAGTTAAATAAAAAATTAATGAAACACAACAGCACACTTATTACAACAGAAAATTTAAAGCTTACTTTGAGAGGACTTCTGTTAGG
>JASCZI010181246.1:168570-196638 GCA_036250425.1 Stylosanthes scabra | reverse complement strand
CAATTTCTAAGTGGAGTACAAGGATCTGCTCTGTCCAGTAATCATTCAAAAGCAGCAGATAAAACCAAATGAAGCACATATACTCGGCTATATTGCCCATGTGAGTCGAAAGTCTCTCGTTGTGTCCCCTCAGCATGTCTTCCCTTTAACTTAAGAAATTCTTACAATTGGCAGAAAACAAACAAAGAAAATCATGATCCGATCAAGTCAGGTGTTTCTGCCTCAATGGACAACAACGCCGTGTGTACTTTGTCCGTCCAACTGTCCAGTCGATCACGTAAGGATTTGATCTGTTGAATACCCAGAACCCTTGGTTGCACCCAGGAAACATGAACTGTGCCGTCAACTTGATCAATTATACCCTCAATTAGATGAACCTGCAACCATTTTTTCCCCAGCATCATAACCATTGCATACAGAAGCATTTCAAAATTTTAAGTGTTGCCTTACATATGTATGAATATATAAAAGGGAAGAAAAGAAGAAAAATCCAGCTCTGGAACAAGGCATGGACAAATAATAATCCTCTGGAACCATAGCATAATTGTAAAAGTTCTCAATAAAAGGGGCATAATACTTCTTCCAAACCTATGGCCAGTTGCCACATCATACATTCCTGAATTCAATCAGCATATAGCATATAGTTTGTGCAAGGCAATGTCCACTTCCATAGAAGAATACGGTAAACAAAAGGACAAGGAAAAACAAAGTGAAAATATTCAACTATGACCCCAGGACAGGCAAAATCTTAGCAATTTTTTTATGAGGTAAGGATCCTCTCATATTCAAAATGTACAAAAGACTTGTCAAGTTCACATATCTAGCATTGACTGCTCATCTTTTGAACTTCAAATTATATAGAATAATCAAAACAATCACAAACGTGTGAATTGCATGACAAAGTCATGTTCATTTTAAACATGAGGGTATAATTGCATTTAAATTCCCAGCTCGAACTTTCAACATAGATATGTAAACAGTTCCTTCCATTCAAAATCCAAAGTTATAGAACTAATTTTAATTTCCAAACAACAGTGTGTCAAAGATCACAACTTATTTGCACAATTGCAAATTGACCAACTACATAAGGTATAGCAAAAAGCAACACATGCCTCAAACTAAATCAAGCATCAAGAGGTCTTTCTAAAATGTTTTAAAAGCCAAACCATGCAAGTCATTCCAAGAATCAGTGCTAATCTATATGGTTGTGAAGAAAACCATTTAAATTTCTATTCTATTTTATTTTTCTAGAGCTTTTGATAGCACTTACAGAGAGGCTCTTCATTAGAAGATGCTCCACATCCTCTATAGAAAGTCTAGTACGATCTGCAATGACAGTCAAGGGAATAGTTCGATCTTCTGAAGGCCGACTGCAAGGGAACAGAATCAGCATGAGTTGGCATTGGGAATAAATCATATAGTTTTCGTGTTCGTCTATACAAAGTGATCATGAAAATATGAACACATTTGTACCTGAAAATAATCTCCATCAAACAGAGAATGTTAATCTTTTCCAATAATTTCTGCTCATTTTGAACCAGTGCTGGTTGAGCCCTTAAGGCAGCACTATGCACCCGGCATAATTCTTGATATCGGACTAAATCACCAGAATTGAATGCCTGCAGAATATAATAAAGCCATTCTACCTTTGTCCCAAGAAGGCTCTTAATCTGTTGAAGATATCATAGATATTATCAGCAAACGTTACAACAAACAAGATACAATGTAGAAATTCCACAAAAAAAAAAAAAAAAAACGAGAGAGAGAGGGGGGCATTGCTTGATGAAAACACTTACAATAGGATGAGCAAGCAGCTCTCCAAAGTTGTATATGTTTTCCCCCAGAAGAGCAGAAAGGGACAAATCAAATGCCAAATCCTATCAAATGACAAAGGAAAACAATACATTAACTTGTAACAATTGCATATAAATATGTAACAGACCAAGATGATGTAACAACCATAAACATTCCATAAAGAAGTGTATCCATATGAATTTGTAAGACTCAGATTCAGTTTACCAAAACTGAAAGGATCAATATATCTTCTAATACGAAATACATCAATTTTGCTAGAGGATATTCAAGACTTGAAGTAGTGTTCCTATAAGATGATGCATGAAGCAGAGCAAGATCTAAGCAGCACAGCTTGGATTAAATTTACACTGAGACACCTCTTCCAATGTAAATCTCCTTAACTTCTTAAATCAATGTAAGGAAACCAGTCCTAAAGATATTTGAATGAGAATGTTATATGTATATATATAACCTCAAATGGCTTAGTTGCCATTGGATTCATTCTCATGTCGTAAACCATAAACCCTACAGTCACGTGTGCAGCAAACTACAATTGGGAGTCAGATTCTTCACTCTTCCCATTGTAATTTTATCAAGCAGAATACACAAAGAAGTATGTCTACACCTCGAGAATATTTCAATTCTTTAAAAGTAAAAGTAAAAATATAAATAGAAGAAGTATCATCATTTTCGTACAGTAGGACCTTTAATTTTTTAATCAACCGCAGTACGAGACAAGCAACTTCAGAAACTAAAATATTCCATGTCATCCCATAAAAAGCTGAATAACAAAATATTAAATTTATAATAATAATTAAGCTTTAATAAAAAATTTCCAGAGCTTTGTAAAGGCAATGTATAAATGTATTGCCTAAAAATGTTGTTTTCACAGTCAAAAAGGAAACTTTCGGATCTACTTGACTATTTCTGATGTCCTGTTTGCAACCAGACTCTTAAAACTCATAGTCAAGGTCATAAGCAACACTAAGAGGAAAAATTGTAATGAACTCACTACAACTTGAGACAAATATATTAATTAATTAACAAACATCTGAAAATTCTAATGACATACCAGCTTGAATGAATCAGAGAGAGAGTCAACTGATGTGTATGCCAAATAGAGAAGAGCACTTTTATAGAACTCGGCAAACTCCTGACGCGATTTATGATACTGAGATGATACCCAGTAATAGCTAGCATATACAGATGGATCAATATCTGTCATGCTATCAAGTGTACTCTTTCCATCTTCCAGAAGTTTCTTGCATTCCCTTTGGTCACCTTGCTCAAGCTTAATTATGGCTATTCGCATCTTAATGTAAAGTATAGGTTCTTCAATGCGTTGCTCCCTAGTAGCTTGAAGCTTCTCAATGACTCCATCAAGATAACTAACAGCAGCTTCTTTCTCAGAATACTGCCGAGAAACTATCACAGCAAAATGAGCAAGCTTGAGAAGGTTGATTTTGGTCTCAAAGTCTGTGATGAAATTGTGATACAACTGTATAAGAGCATCACCAGCCTGAAATGACAGTGAGAATAAGGAGTAAGATAAATAAACGTAAGTGAGAATTCACCATTTAGCACTTCTATCACACATAAACAGTAGAGGTCATCATAAATTTTATTAGAATAAAATGGAAACAAAGCAACCAAAATTATGCAACATAATGGATGACATCAAGTAAGTAGGCATGTATAAGTATTAATGCATCAGCCATTGATGTACAGTAGACATAATTTTAGCTCTTTCCAAGGTTGGCATTCTTGGCTCTTGATAGTTGTAAACAATATCAGCTGAAAATGTAGATGGTATGATTCGTTTTCACAAATTGAGATTCATACATCCAATAGCAAAAGGCATTCAAATGTTTACAAAAATAAGACTGAATGTTAATCAGTGAAGTTTAAGAAGACGTTCTTAGTGGCTAGTGCAATGCACCAATGATGATCTGCCCAAGCAAGTGATTTCATCCTAGAAATAAAGAATGTGATAGGATGAGCTAGGAATACTTAAGGACTTGAGAATTTGTGAATCCTCACTTAAAATAAACATAAACATAACCATAAATGGGGGATATTCCATGAACATACCTCACTAAGTAAAATATCAAAGAAGACACTGCTGATTGAATTAGTTGAACAATGCACGAAAACTTCACAATGCTAACTTGATCGTATTAAGTTATGCGCCTACATTGCTCTGTATCTATGAGTTCCATTCATAAGACACTACACTCTGATCCTAAAGGTCTTTAACATATCAATCACATCTTCCAAAAAGGGTAGGTACTTATGCTACCATACAAAATCAACCACAATATGACAATAAACCAGATTTATGTGCAATTAAGAAGCAGCAAGACTTGAATAAAAGCATGTATTTAATATAATAAATGATAGAGGGAAAAATATATAGGCAGACCAGCCAATAAAAAGCTTCATTTACAATAACCTGGGCTTTTACTAATGCCTAGAAGAAAACAACTATGCTACCCAAAAAAAAAAAGCCCCAAATCAGAAATTCTAAAAACCCCAGTTCCCCCACAAAACCCTAATTCATCAAATCCCACCAATCTAGGATTTCAATTCACGAAACCTTTCAGCCACACTTGCAATATTTGGAGCAACTCACTCAAACCAAAGCAAACGAAAGAAAAAACCCTATCGTCAGCACAGCAGTTAGCTCATCCACTAAAGCTCCAAAATCAAAGTACACAGCAACACGAAACAACAAAAAATTATAATATAAAAGATAAAAGATATGTATTAAAAAAGAAACCCTAATCGCAACAAAAGAAGAGGAACATGGGGGAATTGGGAAATTGAAGAGAGAAAGAGGGGAACCTGGAAAGCGGCGAGGGCAACGAACTGCTCGAGCTTAAGGGTAAGCTGGTGCCAGAGCTTCTTCTGGTACAGATCTGCGAGGGAATTGTACCAATCAGAGAGCTCAGGGTGCGCGTTCCTCAGGGATTCCAAGTATTGAAGTGCAGCCATCGCGATTCACACTCTCTCTTCTCTTCTCTTCTTCCCAAACCCACCGAACTTGAAACTTCACCTTCCTTCTGTCTTCCTTTCCTTTTTATACCTCCCACTTTTTTAAAAATCTTTGAATTAACCCTTCTTTCTTTTTCGTCACTCCACTCCCTATTTTATTTTTCCCCTCTCGATTTATATAGCACTTATTATTTTTTTTTATTTTTCTTGTGCTCAAAGAAAAGAATATAAAACTTTTTTTTATTTATTGCTTATTGGTCTGGGAACAATTGGAAATACATAAACCTCAGGTTACGGTGTTTCCGATGCACAGTTGGACTCTACTGTTATAATCAATTGGGCCTTTTTTAACGATAAGGCCTAAATATTTCAGCCCATTTAGTTTCTTTTGTTATGGCCAGCGAAGTCTTATTGGGTTTATTAACCCAAAAAATAAAATCCTTCTTTGTTTTTGAAGGCATTTTTATGTTTAAGTCCGGAACCAAAAAAAAAACATAATTAATATTATTATTATTATCAGTGTAATAGATATAGAGCTGCTTATGAAACACCTTTGTAGGTGATTTGAGTTATAAAAAAAAATTAATGTAATAAAATATATGATTAGATATTTTGTGAAGATTATAACTTTTACAACTACTAGACTACTAGTACATATTTACCCTTTTCCGATCTACCCAAAAAAAAATTTCATATCCTTCCAAAAGCACCTGATTTGGTGGCAACTTTTTCATGTTTCATTTCGTCTCAAATAGACTCTGTTTAAATTTTTTTGATCTTATTGTCACAGCTTAGATTTATGAAGGCCATGGTTTGTCCACGTGGAATTTATTTAGGACTTTTTTTTCTTGGTTGGGAAAAATCAATTTGAATTGTCTTTTTCAGCTAAGGAGAAGATATTTATATGTCCCATTAACAAAAGATAACACGTGGAAGAACCTTCACAAAATAATTTAAATTAGAATTTACACAAGAGCTTAATTTAGCCTCTGATTTATTTTACTGTGTGTCTGTGTGTTCCCATCACACTTTTTCTTTCTTCTTTTTTTTATCTCTTGTTTTTCTTGAATGAGAAAACTAATCAAACTTTACTCTTTTTTTCTTTTCTTTAGCTTAGGCATCAATGCATGATGCAGGCACCTTTAAGGTGAAAATCCCTTTCCTCCTTTTTACTCATAGTCCCCCACAAGTTAATAATGATCATCTACAACTTTGTAATATACACCACATGCCTGGTTTACATGGCTGATTTTCTTGTCTTAGCTGACTCTATGAATGTTGATTATGTTACCATGATCACATTAAGTTACATTATTATTAATAGGGTCATTTCTGACTTTGGACAACATAATAAGTGGCAATTACTATCGCCACCAACGAAACCAACCCACTATACAACATTTCAATATATATCCATCCAAATTAATCCACCAATAATGCACTTCTTTTTTATGATTTTGCTATTTTAAATATGAATCCACAGCGAATACGATTGAGCGTAGAGTGAGTTGAGTTGCAGGTCAGGTAGAGTTAAGATTCAGCATCAATTCTATCCTATCAACCTACACCTTATGTATCTATATTATGTTACAGTAAAAGGTATATTAAAAATGAGTGTCGAACCAAAAACTGTTCAATAATATAAAAAAAATTTTAACTATTAAATCAAGATATTCAATTAAAAACTTAACAATTTTGTTTATATAAAATTCAATTCTATTTAATAATTTATAAATATTATATTTTTTATAAATTCACGGATAGAGTTGGATATCCAAGAATTGAGAAAATACGGTTAGGGTTAAACACAAATTCTACTTTACCCTACTTATTGTGACCCCAATCCAAAAAGTATTTATAATCCAAATTAATCATAACTCAGATGATATTATCCATCTTCATAGTCTTAAATTAACAACAAAAATTACATGGAACCATATAATTCCACCCCCTCCTTTTAGCTACCATGTATTATTACATATGTGCATGAATGATATCATTATTTGTGTTGATGATTAAGGCCGGGCACAGCCCATATGATTTCAATGATTAACTTTTATGACTTGAAAAGAAAGCAAAGTAGTTTTCTTTACCTCTATATTAACCCCACTCTCCCAACCACCCAAAAACAAAAGAAGCAAAATGGTGAAACAAGTGAGTGAACTCATCCTCAAATGCTTTGTTCTTTTCATCCTCCTTCTCCTTGCAACTTCCTTGGTTTCAGTTCAATCATCAACACAGAACCAACAACAACAGAAGAAAGTAGTAGTGTGGCATAGGAAGCCTTGGATGAACCATGGAAGCTTACGTGGCCCACGCAAACACCTTCTCAACCCAACACTCCACAATCCAATACAGGCTCGTCAATTTCCTGTCTAAGTTCTTTCTTCTTCCAAATAATTATGGAAACTTGTTATATATATTATAATATATAATATATGTTTATACGATCTGATGTATTTGTATTTTGATGATTGTAATGAAAATCTCGGTCTTTTATTTCTCGGTTGGAATATGAGTGTAACATACATAAAGCAAAATCAATTTGATTCATATGTATGATGATATGGATTTGATATGATAGGTTTAAGGTGATGAATTTGGTCAAATTTTAGTTGCTTGGAATCTACTTGGAAGGAATTTTAAAAAAAGAATAAAGTTAGTGGAATTAATACACATTGAAAAGTCGTTGCAACTATTTTATGCCAAAAATAGTGCACCACTCATTGCTATTTATAGTGTTATCTTAATGTAACTGATGAGCTTTATCCACTAAACCCAACCCATAAAATCAGAAATAATTAATGAATTCGTCGTACAAGTTTTGATTATTGCAACTTGCTATAAAAATTAATAGTTGTTAATTGCTGCTCGTTTAGCCAAGTGTTTTAATTAGTATTTCACCATTGAAAAATGCTACTGTGATATTATAGCTTTTTTTTTTTTTTCTGGGTCACTGTAATATCATAGCTTGGAGGCTTGGAGAGATTCTATCATTTTTATAAAGTTTTTACTCTATATTTACTTATAAATTTTTTTTATTACATTTTCTCGTTGTTTTAATTATTTTATGGTGAGTAATTGATGAGGAAGAAGAATATTCTTCTTCTTGGGTAATGTGATATTAAGATCTCAAGGTATTATTGGCTTTGATTATTGTCCAATTGCTATGGCCAAGGAAGGATTATTTTTTCAAACTAATAATTTTGCTGTCATGATCCAAAGATATCAGAAAGAGAATTCCTCCATTTATGGCTTGATGGCAACTAACAAGTGGTGGTTGCTGCATATGATGTTGAATAAGAACAACAAAAATTCAAAACTATCAAATTACATTTGCAAAAAATTCCGACAATCACGTTAAAACTGATTTGGTAGCTAATTTTAATGAATAGAATCGAATATTAATGGATCGATTTCCAACAATCGCGCAACAACTGATTTACTAATTTGGTAGCTGATTTTTAGTGCACATGGATGGATGGTTTAGTTTAGAGCCGTGCAAGGCAAGTCATAAGCACGAGGGGAAAAAGCAGATAACTAACAATGACAATAAAGTAATGTGGCATGATCACAGCATTCAGAGAAGTGTGTTTTTTTTTTAATTCAGAGAAGAAGATATTACTATGTTTCAGCCAACTTGTGCTAATAATAAACTAACTCAACTACCAGAGACTTCTTTTTTTAATAAGGGGGAAAAAATAAACTAGAATCAGATGCTTTGAATTGAAAGTGATATATTTAATTAATCAATCCAGCTTCACCAATAATGCCTCTGATATGCTAAAGTGGCACCGCCAATGGTACTCTATTAAATAAAAAAATTTGTTGGCTATAAAATATCACACAACTGAATGAATTGATAATTTTTTAAGTAGCTATCGAGAAAACAACTCTTATTAGTCTCTTACTGTAAAAGACAGAAAATAAAAAAATAAAATCAAAATAGTGTGTAACAAGTTTGACCAAACACAAACACATAGCTCAAATGCTCAATCAGAATCATGGCTTAATTGCATTTTATGCTTCACCTTTTATCTTGAATCAACTATGGCCTTGCTAAACTGAAGGATGATTATATAAGAAAGAGTTTGAAGTGCAGTGTTTGAGTTGTTGAAAACAAAATCATATCATAAATAAGCTATAAAATGCAAACTGCGATAACTATAAATGAACCGTAAAGTGCAACCTAGAGGAACCAGATTCTACTCTTCAAGAGTACACATTATAGAAGGAGATCATAAATAAGTTCAGTGTTAACTAGTAATTGAAAGAAAATAAGAGATTATGACAATAGCAATTGAAAAATATAGCAGATTTGACTTTCACAATGGTACATTTGAATATACATTCACATGTTTGAAAATTATAATTCAAATATATTTAGTAAATAAAAAAGACAGAACAAGATTTGGCGAAAGGCCGCACACAAATGGCGCAATGTACATGGCCTAACCTAATGCATGCATCGGTGGCAAACTCCACGGCTCGAACCCATGATCTTGAGTTTATACGGAGCTAACTCAACCGTTGCTCCAAAGCTCCCTTTCTAGTATATATTTAGTAAATAAAAAACATTTAAAGGAAAAAAATAGGATGAAGGAAACACAACAATGCATTCCACTTTAAGAAGATGCAATATATGTGAACAGATTACAACATTAAGAAACAATACCAGGTTAGATGCCTGAAGCATTACACTCTTCAAGAAGTTTTAAGAGATTGTGCTCTGGAGCACTAACAGATGGCAGAATCATTCTGTTAGTCTGGGATGTTCGAGGCTTTGTGCTGCCACCTTCAGGTTCAAGGGCTCCTCCTTCTTTCATCACCGGCAAGTCCCCTCTTCTCCGCACAGTGGCAGATACTCGTTCTTTCCATATTCTTCCATCCTGATGATTGAAGAATTGAATGAAAAGACAATCAGAAATAGAACAACCTAAATCATTCGTTCCGTTTTCACGACCTTCACACAAGCATACACCTTTATGTTATGATAACCTATTAATGGTATTAAATGTATATCAATTTATAGTTTATAATCACAGGATCCATCCCTTGAATTAAGTATCAAATGGTCTGAATTGTGTTGCACTCCTGTTATATGTTTGTAATCATTAGGAAGCTATTTGCTGACCAAGCATTTATGTAATTGAGCAACAGCAGTGGTAACAAACAGGTTGAAACAATTGCCCTATTTAGATCAACATGATTTCTCCTTCACTTTGGAGCTCAAGCAAATATAGCAAAAGAAATTTGATCACACTATGCACATATCATCAACTTGACACAAACCATCATCCGCGATATATGCCAAAGGATGAATAGATGTGTAAATCTTACATTTAGAATTGATGGTTCTGGTAATGGGCACTGAATTGGTCTATCATTGTCAAGGGGTTCAATTGGATGCTCAACCGGTTTAAACTCCACCGCCACTTCGATTCCATGTGTAGTGGTGGTGGCAGCACTTGCTGCGGCAGCAGCCTCCACATTTGGGGGCATTACTTCCCTCTCATCCTGCACCACAAGAAGTCAACACATGATGCATCAATAACAAGATCATGTAAAGCAATTAAAACTTGCTACATACATGAAATTCTAATATTTCCACAATTCAACAGTCAACAATAAATCACATGATAAATCTTTTGAATTTAGTGGACAATATAAGGTTTATACTTCATAACAATTAAATTTAACAAATTTATCTTTCTTTACATGCAAACAACTATTGGATAGAAACACAGCAAAGGAGAAAGGGTCAAAACTGATCTAATAGCAAAAAACAAACCACTCCCAAGTGGAGATACAAAAATCAAAAGCATACTTATAATAATAATAATAATATTATTATTATTAATATTATCATATATAAACACTTGACACTTCCAGGAATCGTAAATTCAGCATTCATTGGTCAATCCAAGTCCATGGAAGACAAACCAAATAAACAAACAAATAACAGATCATCGGATTTGTGTTGATCAAACAATAAAGGGAAAACACAAAACAGTAAAATAAAAAGATAAAGAAAAAAAAGCTTACCAGGGCACTTTGCGTTCGTCGGTGGATGTTCCTTCCAACAGAGAATCTCGAAAAGATACCCACCATTTCAATTTGTCTAGGTCAACTGAAACTCAAAATCCAATACCCAGAGAGAAAAGAAACGATCTTTTTGATCCTGGTGCTAAAGGGTCAATCCACCTCCCTCCACTTGCTCTTGAAACCAGCAAATTAAAAAAGAAACAAAAAAAAAAGTCCTTTCAAAACGGAACTTCCATCAGGTTCATGGGGTAGAGTATGTGTTGGAAGGTAGAGCGTGGGGAAGGAGAAAGGTATAAAAAAGAAGGATGGAAGATGATGAAGATTGAAGAAGAATGAATAAGAAGATTTGAAGAAGAGAATGGTTAAATTGGCGTGGGGGGATGATGACGTTGGTGTTTGTTGCGTTGTGTGTAGTTTTTTGTGTGTGGGGAAAAGATTTCGCATTAATTAATTAATTAATGCTTTGGAAAATGGAATCCGCTGAGCTGAGTAGTAGGCAACTCTGCACATAAATAAACTATCAATAACACCATATGGTTTTCAACTTTGAATTTTGTCAAAAAGTTTACTCCTTCCAGTAATAACAATTTTAAAAATAAGATAATAATCCAATACGTATACGAAATTGTGGGTGTGTCTGAAATTTGTCCATAAAATTTTAATTAGGTTTTGTCTATATTATATCTCATAGTAATTCTAAAAAACTAATTTAGAATATTAATTTTTATACTTTCAAAAAATAAGTTGATTTAAAATTAAAAATTACACTAAAATTTATTAATTAGGCTTTTGAAATTAATTTTTTTTAAACTTCATTTTTTTTGGATGCAGATGTGATTTTTTTTTTCAGGCTAAGGAAGCAATAAGTTGGAGCTTATGAGAAAACTAGAGGGAGTAATCAAGAATCAAGAGAAGCATATCACGAGGGAGAGGGAGGTGCAAGAGAGGCAATTGCGGTGGAATAAAAGGCGACGCAGAAGCAGATGCAATATAGATGTGTGTCATCCTACCAATTAAAAATTTGTGTCTAATTAAACAAATAACAAGCATGTCCCAATGTGTCCATGTATTTGATGGGCATTACGCTAGGATAGAGAAAATTGAAATCGAAATTTTACGTGGAATTGAAAAATAAATTAAAATGTAAAAACGTAAAATCATAAAAAAAATTTAAATCATAAAATCGTCTGACTTAATGTAAATTATGTAAAATCGGTTAACTCATTAAAAATTATAATATCGAAAAATTTTAAAAGTTTAATCGAGATTCTAGCTACTTTTATATTACACTAACGAAACTTGCTCTTATGTTCATCGGCACTCTGATTCCGCAAGTTTCACAACAACCATCATTTACAAATACAACTCACAACGAAGTTTTCACCACCTACTCCATCTCCTTTATCCATCACATGAATCTCTTTATTGCATACGTGCAATCTTTCTCTATTAAATTTGAATTAGTTATGGCCTACATTTTTACATAACTTTATTGCAATAATAGTCTCTAATTAAATAAATCATCTTAAATCTAATAAAATTGTTTTTTTAAACCTAAGCGAAATTGAACTTTTTGAGTTGTTGGCTTTGACTAATTTTTTTTTTAATTGCCTTACATTATCATGGTTTTTTTTTTGTGTGGCAAAGTTGATTTTACAATCAACCCGACCCAATCCCAAACTAAACCCCAATTTTTCAATCCTTAACTCCTACACATATTTTAATCTTAAACATTTATTGTCTCACTTTGAGAACTCTTTCGCCTCCGTCAACAACAAAACACATACTCAAACTAAACCTAATAACAAAAGTTTTAAAATCATATAAGACACATTCATCTTCTTATTGTGCCTATTTCTAAAAGAATCAGATGTCTGATTGAAAAGGAAATATTGCAAACCTGGAATGAGTTCAAGGGATTTAAAGCGGCTAATTTTACGAAGTCATGAACTAAGTAATTAGTCTCTCTTAAAATCCATATAAAGCAAATAATAGAAATCTTATAACTTAAGTTCCAAATATTATTCAAGATGGCATCAATTTTTGCTAATATTGATTTGGATTTAGTTGATTGTATGAGTATTTGGTTACTTGACTCAAACTAATTTTTTTTTTTTCTATTTTTAAGTTTTCTATCAATATCATTGCAATTTTTGAGAGTAGAAACCTACGTTGCTAACGTAGTAAAGAACATCATACTAGATGTCGTGGCTGTGAAAAGATTGCCGACGTAATTTCTAAAGCAATAATACTAAATGTATCATTTTACATATTATTTAGCAATATAATAAAATTTAAATAATTTTGTGCTAATATTTAAATTTTTTGTATTGTTAAATCGTACATATAAATATGTATAATAATACATATAAATTAATTCTTTTTAAGACAGTAGTTGTTGCTCTTGACCCACTCTCTCTGTAGTTCAAAATAATAAAATTTGATAGGATGTAACTAAGAGCATTTTCAATGGTATATTTTTTGGGTATTAATTCATCTTGAAAATATAAATGAATTGAATTAATATTTTGATAAAATTAAATATTGGAGATGTTATCTCAAAAATAGTATCAAATGAGATATGGTCCATAAATGCTGATGTGTCATTATATATGACCCAAATTAAAATTAAATTAAAACTCATTATTGGAGATGCTCTAATAATTAATCCTATTAAAAATTAGAAAATATAATTTAATGATTTAGCTGAGTACTCCTTCTTTTCTTGTGTTTTTTTTTTTTTTTTTTTTGGTAAGACACACACAAAAAAGTATAAACTTTTCAGTCTTCACTCTACTTTCTTCTCTTGCTGTCTTTCCAAACAATATATAATGCCCTAATCAAGAATTCAAGAATCAACACAGTGATTGCTCAAGCCTGTAAGAAGAGGACTTCACTCTTGACTTCACTGCTTCGATGGACATCGGCGACGACATTTTCTTCGATGAATGGGAGGACGCAATGCTCAACCAGCTTATCCAAGCCGAAGAGCTCGTCCTCTCTTCCATGGCCAAACCAACCCAAAAACAACAACAACAACAACAACAACAACCGCCACCCCAACCGCCGCCGCCGCCGCCGCAGCAGCAGCAGCATTCCGTCCGCGAACCCTTAGGGTTCTCTCCTCCTCGAGAGCTCTCTCAGAGGCCTACCGATTTCGATTCTTTTCCTCTTCATCAGCATCGTAACAACTCTCCCCATCGCCCCCCCAAACCCCCCTCTTCTCATTCTGTTACTTCTTCCTCTTGTTCTTCCCCTTTTGCCCCTGCTCCTCCCCAACGGCAAGAATCCGATAAGGACATCGAAATCGACCGGCTGAAGGTAATGTCGAAAATGTATATCAAACAATTTGCGGTTTTGATGTGCAAGATTGGAACTTGTTCACTATGCTTCTTGAAAAACAGTTAATCTTTTTTTTTCTTGTACTGAACATTGTATTCATTTGTTGATGGCAAGATCAGAGGGAGCTGGAACATGCTTCAAATCAACTTGCAAATATGGTATGTTGGTAAAAATGTCATCCCTTGTAGTTACAACATTCAGTAAGTTGCAGCTATGCAATAACACAGTTTCTTGTTTTCAGGAGAAGGAGTGTCTCATGCTAAAAAAAGAAAGAGATAAGAAAGAGGATCAGCTCAAATTAATGGCTTTGAAGAACGAAGAAGCAACTGCGGGTGCTAACTGTTCCAAGTTTATAAACAAGTGAGTCAGTTTTTATTTTGTTTTGCACCTTGTTTATAGATGTTCTAGTTATTCAAAGTATTGTTTCTTTTCATGTTTATCAGGATTACAGCTTAGCTATTCAATGTATTGTTTCTTTTATTTCATAATCATTTGACTTTGTGTTAGGAAGCCTATGAGATGAAGCAGAAAATAACAATAAAATTCAGTATTTTTTAGTTAAACTGCTGGAGAATATGTACTTTTTTTGAGTTTGTATAATTTATATCACATATCAGTAGTCTATAGCAAGATTGGCTAGAACATATAGCCTTTCCAATTTGGTCTCAACAAATAGTTTCAGCTAAACCTGAAATAGCCCTTATGTGTTTTGGTCTTCTTTTACTTTATTAAACAGTTCGGTTGTACTCAATTAAATCACTGTTCTATTTCTTGGTTCTTAACAATGAAGAACTAATTAATGTCTAATTGCCAGGCCTGACAGTCATAAATTCTCCTCATTTGAAATTGGAATGTCATCAAAAGATCCAACTGGTGAGACATGATTTAACTTGCTACCTTGAAAGAATTCTGTTTGCATCTGACGTGATGTCACCCTTTGACATGATTTTCGTTGTGTGCTAGTTGAGAAAACTTTTAAATCTAAGGGGGTTGAAGCTGACATGGTTAGTCACCAAGAAGCTCAAGGTTCTCTAAATGATCCTGTCCCTGCTCATCATGATCTTTCCCAGAAGTTGCTGGCGGTATGGGGAACTTCTGTTGGCAAAGGACTGGGAAGTAATGCAATATCGAAGTTGCTTGTGTGTTGCCAAAGAGACTTTCATATTCTTTTTGGATTCATGAGCATGAGTTTGCCCTCTGAAATACAAAGAAAATTACTCACAGATATAAGCTCTTCTGGAAGAGCTATACAATATCTCAAGGATTGTTTTCATACTGCAGAAGCAGCCAAGGTGTCACATGTCTATCTTGTGTTGACAAAGGTATTAATTCAGCTGGAATTTGGGTATATTTTTTCTTGCTCATTCATTGTTCAAATTGGTTTTCAATAAAACGTTAAGCTGCTATCTTTGGGCATCTCAGTTATTATTTCTTTTAGTGTGTAAAATAGGTTTCCGAAGGTTAAAGTTGTCCTCAATATTTTGTTTAGAATAGCTTTATTATCCGAGATGATTTATTTGTAGTTAACTTACTTCTTGTTTTGATTTTATTCACTGGGTTGTTTATGCATTTCATAGTTGTGTATTGGATGCATTTATCCATTATTATTGAGCTGGTACTTTTTTCCAATAATGGTAGTTGAGGTTGTATTTTGTCTATTTGTTTGCTTGTATTGCAGGTAAATGATGGAACAGATGTATTGGAAAGTATGATTGAGCCATTACTTGATCTCTGCAGTATGGAAAATGTGAGGGCTCAGGGCGTTATACTGAATTTTTTGCAATAAATGCTTTATTTCAAATGCTTGTAAGATCATATTGCAATGTTTCGAACACTTGTAGCATGGATGATATTTTAAGACCAGTATAGTTCCCATTCTTGAAAGATGTCATGTGTTACCTTTTTCTGCTGTTTTCTATTTTACATCCTTTGCTAATAAAATTTTCCTTTTGTTACATAGGTTGTTATTGTCCAGAGCTCTTTATTTATTCTGCATAATCTTCTGAAGTTTCTACTGGTGGAATCGAAAATTAATTTTGGAAGAAGGTTTGTCTTACTTTAGTTACATCTACCTTTGTTTTTACCAACTTCACATTGATTGAATATGTTTTTGTCCATTTGAGGTTGCAATTCAAGCCGATCCCTTTCCCGTTTTGATCTCTTGATATTTGTATTACATCCTTTTTTTTGTTAACCTACAATTGAACTGGTGCTCCAGTAGTTGACCAGGTTGATGTCTGGACTTGGTTTGTTAACTATAATAATAACACTGGAAAATGAATAGGTGCTCAATTTTGGGAAACTTGCCGTATTAACCAAAGAGCTGCTAGAAAATATGATAAATGTGGAGAAGGGTTATTTCTTTTTCTCTCTCCCCACCATCACATAGTTATTATGGTCCTTCAGGGTATAAGATGTTTGGGTGGAAGAATGGGCTCTGGGTAAAGAATGGTTGGTGTTGGTTTGCTAGTAATCAATTATCATTATTGATTTGATCAAAATGTTTAATTGTATGAAGAAAGTGTTAATCATGTTGAGCATTTCTGTTAAGCCATACATCCTACTTGTGAACTTATGATTTGATCTTCCCAGTGCACTATGCTCAGGGACAATGTCTACGCTGAACAAATTTGCATTGAGAAGGAAAATGTGGATTCTGTTCAATTAGAAAGTGTTAAAGCTGGAAAGCTCTTCAATGAAGAAGTATTAAGCAGAAAGGAGAGCTGGAATCATCAAAATGCATCGGCAACTCATGTGAATTGGCTTTACCTTTTTGAGACAATGCACCAAATTGCCATGAGGATCAAAGAAGAAAGTGTCAGGGTGGAGGCAGTGTCCATCATAAATCTGGTTCTTCTTAAGTGTAATGCTTACTTTGAGAGGGCCCAGTAAGTTTTTCAAAATGATGTTTTATGTTCAAAATTCAATTTTCGGAGATATTATGTTTAACCCAACTGTAATTTGTATAAATACAGGTTTAACCAGAAAATACTTTTTAAAACTATATCTGGATTGCTTAAGAAGGATGCTGGGCTTATTGTCAGAAGACATGCTCTAAGACTTGTGTATCTAGTGCTGAATTGTAAGTTTGCACCAATTATATTTGTCAATATTTTTTGCATTGAGTGCTACATAGTACATAGTTTGGTCCAACTCCTTCCAATTTTTTCCCCCCTCGTATATAGACTTTATGTTTCACATATCCTTTCTTATTTATTTGTAGAAAAGCATCTTTGAATAAAAATTATCCATTGAAAGCTTAGGATTTACTTGGTTTTACGTTGGTGGGATTTTCTTTTTGTTGTGAGATATTACCATTTATCTTTTAACTTGTTAAATCAAGACTTGATCATATACGGGTTAAGGTTTAGTGAAATGCCAATGTTATTGCCTTGTTAGTTGTTACATTGAGCTACAGAGGAAGCAAAAATAGTTACCATGTCCTCTTTTTTCTACACAAAATGTTGAAAATAGAAAATACTAAAAATGAAAATGCAGACGAGTAAAGAAGGCCTTATATTTTCCATGCATTTTATTAATCTTTTCCTAAGACTTCTTTATATAATATTATAATATTTCACTTTCTTGTGTTCAAGGTCCAAACCTGTTGGCCACTTTTTGCTGTGGCTGCCGAGAAGGGGAGAGTACTAGTGCTACGGATGGTCATGCATCTGTTTCTGATTTTGAAGATTTTGGAACAATCCTTCAGGGATTGGGCGACTGTTTAGCATCTTATGGAGGTGGTTTACTGGTAAGTTTACTACTGAAGATCCTATTATTGTCCATCAAACATTTTGATATATCATCTTTCAAAGGTTGTGATGAGCAACATTGCTGAACAAATATATGCCTTTAAATTAAGCAACCACACAGTGGCTGCTATAAGTTAGTAAGTACTGATTTAAGATACACACAGTTGAGAAGTAACTATGGAAATTTGATAGAAAATGTGGGGTGTAATTACCTAGAATAACTCCTCTTCTTTTGTTTAATTAATTTGTTTACATGTACGTTCCAATATCTTTCATTTAACATGGTTATAAAATAAGTACTCATATTGAAGTTTGGGATAAACAGTGAAGATTTAAAGACTCATTCTTTCAATCTTTCTGCCCCCCTCCTAGTAATAGAGGTATAATCACTAGCTTCAGTTTGGATAGAAACAGATTAAATGGATGTCAATTATTTCAAAATAGCTTCTGCTTAACATTTTAGTTATTGGATTTTCAGGAGTTGAAATTAAGCAGAAATGCCATTCTTGTGCTGGCATTCCTTGCATCGTCCGGGAAACCTGGTTTTGAAATTTTTGTTGGACACAGGCTTTCTAGGGGGGTAAACTATCTTATGCTGATTTTACAATTGTTGGTATCAAAGGTAGATCATGAAGCTGGAGTAGGTAAAGAATCATCTGAGATTTTTAGGGAGAGGTAAAAGAACTTTACTGTCTGGATACAGTAACAGAATTTATTTATTCTCCTCTTCGATAAAGATCTCGTCTTGTTTACTTTTCTTAAAATGTCTCTAATTTTATACTCAACTCTTTTAATGGTTACTTTCTCATTTATTTTGTAGTCTTTTTTTGTTTTTGTTTTCTGTTTGAGTAAATCACATTTAGTGGGAATGGATCCTATCACTTTAGGTCATCTGTGATTTCTTGCCATTCATTATTTGATGTCTTGTCTTGTTTGAGTCTCACATTTTAAATTAAAGGTAAAAGATCACATATATAAAACAGTTGCCATAATCAACATGGGACGATTTTCTCATCTCTGAGAGTACATGGTCAAAACTAGTCTCTTCCACATGTATGCTGTGTGATTTTAAGTCTGATTTCCTTTGACTCACTCTGAGAAACTTTATCAGGACCTTTCTGATGCGGGAGATACTTATATTACTGAACAGACTTGTGTCGAATCCTTCGTATTCTGCCACTGTGTTGCGCAGCTTAGTGGACACAAGGGACATGGCTGGTTTAGCAGTAGATGTGGCAATCAGATTATCTCGGAAGATAAATGAGTGTGTGCAGCAGGACGGCATGGCGAAGCATATAAGAGAAACCGAAATCATTGACCTTGCTCGTGGGTTCAAGAAAAGGGTATTCACATATTTAGGAGATGACTCATTATGAAGCCTCATCTTTCCATTACATTTTGTATATATAATCTATGCATGCAGTTGTACACCTACCATTCTGCTATGGTAGGAATTGAATGTACACTTGTAAATTGTGCTTGGAGGAGAAAATTTGTATTGGCCTGAGGGAAATATGTCTCCTCCTAAAATTTTGTAGAAGCGGAGGACTTACTATCGAGGCTGTATAATTTTGAGTGTGGCCATCAAGCAATGAGTGATCTTAAAGAAAATTTTAGTAGCTGAAATATTTATTCTCTTGGGTATGGTTATTGTGTCATTCCATTCAACATAGAATCTCGACTTGCCCATATCCATACTCTATAAAACATGCAATTTTGTATTATCATTTCATTATGGATCCTCAAAAAATTCTTCTCTCAACTTTTTGTATGAGTGTAATTTTTTATCATTCATTATCTTTTCTCATATTTATTTTTCGTCCAATTTAAAGAATATATGACTAGGATTACACGAAATTTTTTTTTAAATAAATAAAATAAAATTAATATTTATCAAAATACGTTAATTTGGGGATAATTTTATCTAATACCGGTTCGAATCGACACTGAAAATAATGAAAATAATCCAACAAAAAGTGTAGGTCAGGAACGCGCGTCTTGAAAAATGTATCAGATGGATAAAAAGGTGTGTGTTCAAAAGATTTCATCTCTTCCATCAACAGCTAATGCCACATCTAAATCAATCAATCAATTATTTTTTTTATTTGGTGTTCAAAATATTCTTGCTCACCATTAACAATAACCAGAAAAGCTGTTTTGAATCCTCCTTTTTCAATTCCGTTCTTCTTCTTCGTCCTCTTCTTCCATCTTTGGCTATTTCTCAATATAAAAATTATTTTGAACACCAAATAATAAAAAAAAAGAATTTCAGCATTCAAACCCCACAGTAAAAACATGATCTTTAGATAGCATTGGAGTCGGTCATCACCCAAAATAAAAAACCCACAAAAAGTGAAAAAAGGAAGAGAGAAAAAGTGAGAACTTTCAGAGCCCCGTTTGCAATTCTAATGTGATTCTTATTGTTGGGGGCTGGATTTCAATTCAACCTGAAAAAAGATACCAAAAATTTTTTCCAACAGTTACTGAAGCAAAATTCCAAACCCTCCCTTTCTCCCTCCACGTTCTTTCTTCTTCTGCACTTTAAAGTTCTGAATTTTTTGGACAAGGGATTGAAAGAAAGGGTTTTTTATTGTTATTGTTAATGGAGAGCACTGGCAACACTAACACCAAGAACAAAGGGGTTAAGAATGGGGAAGGTTCCAGAGGAAGAGAACGAGGTAAAAAGAGAGAAAATTGATTTGGCCCAATGTTGGTGCAGACCCATACTCTTAATAAACTACATTTTAAAAAATATCCCTATAACAACATATTTTGATAAATATCAATTTTATTTTATTTATTTAAAATTCTTTTTCAGGATTACACTTTATAATAATAATTGATAAGAAAAAGAAAAAAAAATGAAAAATCATTAGATGAATAAAAGTTATTATGATAATAAAAGAAATAAAAAGGTGAATAATAATGGACAATTACCCAATAGATGCAAACAAAACAATAAATAGGAAAGTTATTATGCAACGGACAATAAAAGTTTACACAAGAGTAATAATTAGATGAACAAAAGTGTCTTTATGCTTTTAAAATAGCATGGTTATTATCCACTGGACAGTTACCCAAAATGCATGCAAAAATTAAATAGCAAAGTTATTATCCAATGAATAATTTGAATAAAAGAATTTAAAATTTGAATCGGTAAAAAGCAATTTTTCCAAAAAAAAAAATTTATATTCAAATTTATATTTTTAAATAGTACATGCTTTATTGTTTCACAAGTGACACATTTAATTTGCAATAAGGAAAATAAAATTTGGGAATGAACTTTACCATTAATTCTTTTGAAGTGCAAATCTAAAACTTGTATCAATGAATTTGCAATAAGAAAGATAAAATTTTTAGAGGGAATTTATCTGTTGAAAAGCTTTTAATTTCAAATCTAAACTTTGAATAATTTTTTTTTTAAAGGAAGATAAAAATTTAAGAGATGATTTTACCATTGAAAATTTTTAATTTCAAATCTAAAATTTGAGTCATTAGATTTATAGGAAGAAAGATAAAAATTTAGAAAAAAAATTTACCATTAAAACTTGAATAATTAGACTTCAAAGAAAAAATATAAAATTTAGGAAGAAATTTTACTATTGAACATTTTTTAAATTCAAATGGTTGCTGCACAGAAAAAATCAAATTCATAAATAAATTAATTGTTCAATCAAGTTCTATTTGTTTTTTTTTAATCTCTATTAGTTTTAATTTCACTTAAATTTAAGGTAAATTTTTTTTAATATTGTAAGTACTGTGGTGTTTTCCGCCTATATGATGCTATTACTGTGTTTTCAACTAATATTGGGGTAAAGTAAATAAAAACACCAATGGCGATTTGTGTAAAAAAAATTTGGAAATGGGAAAAACGCCACTGGCGTTTTCATGTGACGGTTAATTGAATTTTCCATTGACGTTTTTAATTTAAATAACATTATGCCAGACTCTGGTAAGAAAAAGAATGATTTTTTATTGTAAGTGAAGATAATATATTTTTATTGAGTTATTTTATTTACATGCTAAAATTAGTCACTAATGTATAAAATATATTGAAATATAAAATATATATTAAAGATAATAAAATTACATATGTATTCATATATAAATACATTATGGCTGATTTTAGTGTGTAAATAAAATTATTAATTCTTATTTTATTCGATTATATCTAATCAAATTATTTATTTTTATGCCAACTATTTTCTATTTAATATAAAAATAAATAAATTAATTAAAATTGATTGGATAAAATAGGTGTACGCCTAATATTATTGTAATATTTTTAGCAAAAATATTAGTAATCAACAAAAAATAATCAATAATAAATTAATTTTGTATTTTTTTAAAATAGAAAATTCAAAACCTAAAGAAATAGAACATTCAATTTAAGTTATTGACTATATTGGCTGAATTTTTATTGATTATCTAGCATTATTATATTTTTTAATCAAAGATAGATTACTATATTATTTTTTAACCAAATTTTGACCAAACCTTAAATAATTAACTTTTTAAAATAGTTTATAATTTAAAATGTTTAAAATTAGCTTAAACTTTTTGGAGTTAATTTTTTTTAATATAGACATATTTTTTTAGTTTGCAGTAAAGAGATCATAATACGCCAATGGAGTGTTGAGTATATTCTTTTTTTTTTTTATTTTGCACTAAATTAAAGGAAATACATCAATGATGTTTTGTGTGCAGCCATATTATTCAAACTCACCTCACTGCACCCATATTTAGGTTCAACACCAAGCCAAGACCAATATTAAAAATAATTCTCGTAAATTTAAATGATAGAAGAAAAGCAATATTTTTTTTTGTGTCTGAAGAAAAACAATATTGAATTAACTTTAAAGATTTTCAATTTAAATAGATAATTTGACTTTGATAATTAAAAATTTTTCAAATTCGAATTACATTGCTTGAGTTATAATTTAAGACCTCCCAAAAGTTTTCTACAAATTACAAGAAATAAATCTTTGCAAAATCTATTTAATTATTTTATATATATAAAAATTGATACAAATTCTCCATATAATTATATTTAGCCATATTATTCTTTCTAATAATGTCATATCAGCAATTTTAAATACATGATAATATAAGAGAACTAATCAATCATCCCTAAGTAATTTTTTTTAAAAAAAATTTAAAAGTAAAGCTGTTACCATTAAAACATAAATATTAATCAAATGCAATAAACATATATGTTACAAGTGTCATGATCAAATGCAATAAACATACACATTAAAGGTATTATATTAATAATAATAATATAATTATTATTATTATAAAATTTCAGTTTCAAATTTTTAAATTTTATAATATTTGACACACAAAAAATCCTATAATATTATATATTTGTATCATTTATAAGACTTTTACTGCTACTATTTGTCCGATTTAGTTTTAGACATCATATTGCATAATTATTATTATTATTTTTTTATTTGTTAATCTCTCATATTAATGGCTAAATACCCATTTAATTCAATTAAATGAAACGTTACATATATTATTTCAGTTATTATATTATTAATATTTATTAATTTTTTTTATAATAGCATTTATTATTGATCATAAAAGTCTATGACCTTATATAATATTTATTATTGATCATAAAAATCAAATTAAAATGATATTTCAAAGAACCATTCTCAACACATTATATATACTTGGATTTCCTCCTTACTATTCCACACTCTTCTATAACCTTGCGGTCTTACTCTCTCCAATAATCTTGGAGATATGTAGCTAAAATATTATCTTGCTACTTAGATTTGTTTTTAAAATTTTCTCTCCAATTAATTGTTTAATTATTTTGTATATTTAGCTAATTATTGTGTGAAGTAATTTTCAATTCTATTGACAGCAATGCAAGATTTTTTTTGGTGACTAAGGCTAAGATGAAATTAGGGAGAGGAGTTAGTTCTATACAATATTTTGAAAATTATAAATATTATATTTTATTACAATTGAGCTGCCACTAACAAAAGTCTCAATCTTCTATTGAGTTTTAAACTTTTTCTTCTTTCTTTTACTTAGTGTAGTTTAATTTTTTTGAGAGACTATATAAATAACTATCTTGAATAGTTAAATATTTACACATTTATAATTTATATTTTCATGTAATTAAACTCTCATAATTGTACCAAGTATATTTTTCAAACAATAATTATTTTATTCATATTCATAGTTATATATTTTCAATTATTTTTGTAATATTTATAAATCTTTTTATATTGGAGTCTTCCGTTCTAGTTAAATATTGTTCATATGGTATACAAGATTATACTAAAAATACAAGAATACATGACTCTTAATATCTCTAACGCTTTCTGCTGGGCAAGATGTCTGCCGTAGAAGAAGTGAATCTGCAGAAGGGTACATCAAGAAGTTCAATACATCAAAGATGAACTGTAACACCACATGCACATCTTAAGGGTGACTGATGCTTTGGAAGAGAAGGATGCTGAACTCAAAGTATGGCTTCAACGTCTCAGAAGCATTGCTCATGACATGAAAGATGACATAGACGAATTCAATTATCAAGACAACAAGTCTTCATCTTCTTTTTCCAATATAAGTAACATGAAAGCTCACCATGAGATTGCTGACTTCATCTCTAAGGAACGTCCTAGCATATATGGGGTAGGTTTTAGGTCCGGGTTGATTCCACGGTTGTCATCGAAGATTGACTGCCGATGCACTGCTGCTGCTTGAGGAAACTGATTTAGTAGGAATTGACAAACCCAAGAAGCAACTGTGTGATTTGCTTAATTGAGTGTTTCAATGCTTACAAGATCAGCTTCTTCAAGCAGAATTGCATCTCCCTACCCGTGAATCTTCGATGGCAACCTTGGACCCGACCTGGACATGGAACCTACCCCATATATGCTATGCTGGGACTTTCCTTGGAGACGAAGTCTAGTCTTGATTTGATCTGTTGGATTTCTGAAGCAATGTCGTGGCGAGCTTTCATGTTCCTAATCTTGGAAAAAGAAGATGACTTGTTGTCTTGATAATTGAATTCGTCTATAGCATCTTCCATATCATGAGCAATGTTTCTGACACATTGAAGTCATACTAGTTCAGCATTCTTCTCTTCTAGAGCATCAATCACCCTTCCAGTTCATATTTGATTCACCTCCTCTTGAAGTAAGGCAGACCTCTTACTCTCCCTTGTGCCTTTCCCTTAAGCGTTCATGTTCTGGAAGAAGCCTAATAGTGTGTTCCCATTCTTGAAAGATATCCTGTGTTACCTTTTTTCTGCTGTTTTTTATTTTGCATCCTTTGCTGATAAACTTTTCCTTTGTTACTTAGGTTGTGTTATTGTCCAGAGCTCTTTATTTCTACTGCATAAATGCATAATCTTCTGAAGTTCCTACTGGAGGAATCGAAAATTAATTTTGAAGAAGGTTTGTCTTAATTTAGTTACATCTACTTTTGTTTTTGCCAACTACACATTGATTGAACATGTTTTTGTCCATTCGAGGTTGCAATGGATGGTCATGCATCTGTTTCTGATTTTGAAGATTTTGGAACAATCCTTCAAGGATTGGGTGACTGTTTAGCATCTTGTGGAGGTGGTTTAACAGTAGATGTTGCAATCAGATAAATGAGTGTGTGCAGGAGGACAGCATGGTGAAGCATATAAGAGAAACTGAAATAGTTGAGCTTGCTCGTGTGTTCAAGAAAAGGGTATTCACATATTTAGGAGATGACTCATTATGAAGCCTCATCTTTCCATTACATTTTGTATACAAAATCTATTCATGCAGTTGTACACCTACCATTCTACTACGGTAGGAATTCAGTGTATACTTAACTTGTAATTGTGCTTTGGGGAGAAAATTTGTATTATTATTTTAATTATTAAATATGTTTTTCTTCATTTTTTAACATCTCTTCAAGTAGTAATAGTAAAATGAATGGCAGAGAAATAGTATTTGGATATGAAACTTAAGTAGAATTATATACATAAATGTGTTTATTAAACAATATTTACAATACATTAATGATATCATTAGATTATACAAAGGTGAACTAAAACCTACACCTTTATTCAGAGTGCTGCCATCTTGTATAGGAAGCCAAGTTTACTTTCTACAATTATTTCTACATCATTTACATGAATAGAAAAAAGCTTTTCTAAAATGAGCAAGTTGATAAAATGAAAAAACTAAGTGTTTTCTGCACTTTATCAAACTCTTACCTTAGAACAGAACATGTTGCTGCTTCATTTAAAGCTACACCTTGGAGAGGGTGCGGCGTTCATGACTGCGCATGACAGTGCCGGAGCGTGGAGAACAATCTCTGAAACTGTCGAGCGGGTAAACATCCCAACCGCCATCTCTCCAGTAGGTAGAGTACACTTCTGGTATATGTGCAACTTTCCAGTAATCTTTTCCAGGACCATGTGGACAAATTGTCTTCATTAGTTCATCAGGCATGTCAAAAAACTCCAACACTTTCAGCTTACTCAATACTTCAACGCCTGATGGCACTTTCTTCAACAGTTGGCAACGCTGGATGATAAACTTTTCTAGGCATGGCATTGCACCCTTCCCCACAGTCACCTCTTTTAGCTCTACAAATCTATCAAAGCCAAGAATCTTGAGCTTCTTGAACTTTCCAGGTTGAAAATGCAATGTCTCACCAGTGTATGCTTGAAGCAACTCCAGATGTGAAAGGTTTGGCAAATCCTGCAGATATTCCAGTGGATCTTGTTCTAAACAGCTCCATTTCAGAAACAGCTTGGTCAAGCTATGAAGAGAAGGCATCCAATCAGGTAATTCTAGAAGCCGTCCCGACAAATACAAGCGCTGCAGATATGGAGGCGGTGAAGAAAGATATTCTAGAGCAATCACTTTGTTCTCACCCTCAGAAGTAACAGAGAGGGCACACAGATTGGTCAACCTCTCAATGGACAAACAGAAAGCTTTGCCATCTTCCTCTCTCAGTTTCCTGATTCCTAACCTTCTTAACTGACTTAACTCCCCTAACTGCCTTATCATCATCTTACCACAGCCTTGATTTGCTTCCACAAAGCAAAGCTTCTGTAATGACTGTAGGTACCCTATTTCAAAGGGAGCTTTAAAACCCTGCTTAGAATGGAACTCTGCATACCCTTTGACCTTAATCTGATACACGAGGAGATGACGAAGTTTCTTAAGCTTTAGTATGTCTGCAGGCAATTCTGTAATGAAAGTGTTCTTAAGATCCAGTGTTTCTAGGTTCTTCAGGTTCCCTAATAATTTTCCAGGTATCATGTTCACTTTTGTATTCCTTAAGCTTAGATACCTTAAATAATATAGGCCACTGATAGCTACTGGAAACTTCTGCAGAGGTGTGTCTTGAAAATCCAAAACAGTAAGCAATCTGAAACCTCCTGGGAACAGTTTGCATAAGGATAAATGTTCAGACACTCCGAACATTAGAAGAGAACGGAGTTGAGAAACAGACCTCAGCTGCTGTCCATTTGGGATTGTGTTGTGCACTGAAAGGCGTCGAAGCTTTTCGGGCCAAGGCAGATTTTGTTCTTTGACAATGGTTAAAAAGTTTTCATCCTTAGACTTCAGAATGATGATTTCCCTTATAAGATCATGGATGCGCAAAGTTTTGACCCTTCCATCTGATGTTGTCCCTGCTACTTGTATTAAGTTTCTGTTCAGGAGCTCCTTGAGGTAATCTTCTGCAACATCTTCAAGTGTTTTGCCTTCTTTAGCTTCAATAAATCCTTCTGCTATCCATAACCGAATCAATCTCATGCGCCGAATCAGATGGTCCTCAGGGAAGATGCTCAAGTACAAGAAGCAGTATTTCAAGTAGTAAGGCAAATCATTAATACTGAGGCCAAGTACTGTTTTCAAATTATCAAGTTTGTCATTGTCTTGAATTTCAGCACCAAGACTGTGACAAATCATATCCCACTCTTCTATCCTGCACTTGTCTTTCATAGCCAGGACACCACTGATTGCCACAATTGCCAGGGGTAAGCCTTCACACTTTCTTAAGATATGTTCACAGATGTTGATCAAGTAGAAGGGGCATGATTTTCCCTGAAAGGTCTTTCTGGTAAATAGATCCCAGACCTCATCTTCTTTCAAGGGTTGCAATTTATACACCTCACCCC
>JASCZI010181246.1:148713-160985 GCA_036250425.1 Stylosanthes scabra | reverse complement strand
ATTGCCTGAGATACTGAGGAGGGTTGGAAATGTTGTGAATGTCAATGATCTCATCTTCATTGATTGCAGTTATGGACAATGATCTGAGATTGATCATCTTCTCAATGGAAGAACACAAAGCAGCACCATCTTCTCGCCTCATCTTCCTTATTCCAAGCCTCCTAAGCTGTGTAAGTTTTCCAAGCTCAATCATCAAGGCCTTACTTCCATGATCTACCTCTATGAAACATAGCTTTTGCAAAGATAGCATACGTCCTATTGGGGCAGAAACCTTGAATCCATACTTGGAATGGAAGTAAGCATAGGATTCAACCTCATAACGGTACACCAAAAGGTGCCGCAATCGTTGCAGCTCCACAATTTCAACTGGTAATTCTGTGACATTGGTGTGTTTAAGGTCCAATGTCTCAAGGTGTTGCAGCTTCTTAATGGAGCCTGGAATTCTCTTCACCTTTGTGTTCTTCAAACTGAGGAACTTTAGAAGGTAAAGATTGACAACTTCTTCAGGAAAAACCTGCAATGGAGCATCCTGCAAATCTAACACTCTAAGTAGCCTATAACCAGTGGAACATACTGCACTTAGGGAAAAATCATGGTTAGCATCTGATAAGGCAAACATTAGCAGAGATCTAAGTTGGAATGTCTTGTTTTGCTGTATGTTAAGCATTGTGTTTATGACTGAAAGGCGGCGAACTTTCTCCGGCCAGGTTATGTCTTGTTCTTTTGCAATTGTTGCGAAGTTCTGATTCTTTGATTTCAAAGTAACAATCTCCCTAATGAGGTCATGCATTCTACAAGTCTTCATCCTGCCATCACTGGTTTTCTGAACCACTTGTAGCAGACTTCTGTTCAGGAGCTCTTTGAGGTAACTGTCTGCAACTTCCTCCAGTGTCTTTCCATCTTCTCCAACCACGAACCCTTCAGCTATCCACAAGCGAATCAATCTCATATGCTCAATGGCATGAAATTCCGGGAACATGCTTAAGTACAACAAACAGGATTTGAGGTAATAAGGTAACTCATTGAAACTAAGGGAAAGGACTTTCTTCATGTCCTCCAGCTTGTCATTGCCTTCGATTTCAGCCCCGAAACTTCTGCAAACCATCTGCCATTCCTCTATGTTAGTCCTATCTCTTGTGGCCAATGCACCACTGATTGCTACAATTGCTAGTGGCAAGCCACCACACAGTTTCAAGATATTCCAGCAAACTTCTTCTAGATGATGAGGGCATGAGTTCCCCTGAAATGTCTTCCTACAAAAAAGTGACCAAGCTTCATGCTCAGACAAGAATTCAAGGTTATATACCTTACCAAACTCAGCACTTGAAGACATAGCCACGTTTCGCTTGCGCGTGGTAAGCATAACTCTGCTGCCACGGCCATTATTGGGGAGAGCATATTTCACAGAATCCCAGACATTCACATGCCATACATCATCCAGCACAATCAGGTACCTGCTTCTCTGAAGCAAATTCTTGATCATCTCTTTCAGCTTGTCACTTCTCATCTGTCCAACAGCTTCAGGGGCTGGTTTGCCAATGACATTGTAGAGCTGCTGAACAAGGTCTCTTAGGAGCTCTTCTAACTTGAAAGATTGAGAAACAATAACCCAAGCATGAATCCTGAAACGCTTCTTCACTTTAGGATCATCATACACTTGCTTTGCCAATGTTGTTTTCCCCAACCCTCCCATCCCATAAATGGCAATCACATCCCTATTTGCTTCATCCTTGAAAAGCAAGTCACTTATCTGCTTCTTGGGTGTTTCAATGCCTACAAGATCAGCTTCCTCTAGAAGAAGCGCGTCGCCTTGGCTGTCAAGCCTTGATGATAGCCTCTGACTTGACCTTGATCCTATCCCATGCATGCTGGGACGCCCCCTGGAGATAACATCCAATCTGGATTTGATCTCTTGTATGTGTGAACCGATCTGGCGCCGAGCTTGCAAGGTTTTCCATGTAAAAACAATCTTGTGAGTGAGAGAAGAGTTCCTTCCATGCATATGTTGATCAACAAGGCGAACATTGAACTCATCTATAGCATCTTCCATTTCATGAGCAATATCTCTAACTCGTTTGATCCAAACTTGGAGTTCATGGTCTTTGTCTTCAAGTGCATCGGCCACCCTTAAGATGGCCTTGTGCCGTTCCAGTTCACCCTTAATGTGTTGAACATCGTCGCGAACCCCTCTCTGGAGATTCACTTCTTCTTGAAGCAAAGTAGTCAGCTTGTCCAGTAGAAAGGACACTGGACTTTCTGCCATCTATTAACTTCAATCTCGATGATTTTATGATTCTTTTTTTATAAGAAGTCTGGTTTTTGTGAAGGGATTGATGAAATATAAGATTCCTTGTGAAGTTGTTTTTCTGAATTGCAGTTTTTCTTCTCAGGAATGTGCTCTAATAAGTAGTAGAAAGGAAATGGTCAACTGTCTTAACCACCATTATATTACTATTTCTAAGGCCCTTCTTTTGCTTGTAGCTCACAAAGTCCTACACAAAACCATGTCCTCACAAGATGAAAAGGATGTTTCATGGTATTTTCCAGGAACAAAACAAGAAGAGGTATTAGCATATTACCTACAAACTCTTCTTGTTTATTTAACTAAAAGTCAAGATATCAACAAATGATAAAATCCAATTATATATTATCCATCATCAGCATTTTGAAAGAGGAAACTCGTCGCTGCAAATCACTTCTAGCACATGGTGCCACTTGATCAATACTTTTGAATATTTAGTTACTAACTAGTTCAACTGATACACACTTTGCGTCACGTGTTTCTACCAACAATCGTTTATAGAGATGAATTTGTTCCTATGAAAAGAGGGTGAAGAATGTAATAAAGAATGTTACTTAGCCTTTGAGTCTCTGACATTGACCACTAAGTTTGCTTGGCAACATTAACAGAATCTTTAATATTTTAAGAAAACAAGTACATAGAATTTCCAAGTAGCTTCTGAGTAATTACTTAATAAGTTTGTTTAGCTGGAAACGTTGATTCTTATTCTTTTTCGGCAACTACTGTGGTCCCTAATACGCGTTTAAACTATGTAACTTGTTCTGGGCATAAACTGAAGTACTTAACAAATAGCTGAATGGTCATTGAGCAAGTCACTCATGTGCAAAGTGCAAACTAACTCAAGCCATGCGCCAATATTTTTCTACATTTCTAAAATATTATACTCGGTTCCACTCAACATTTCTTTTTTTCTCGGCATGCCTAAATTAAAATGCGGATAAAAAATTACGCAACTTATTTTTTATACTGGTTAGATCATAGATGAATAGCAATGGCCAATAAATAATTAGGAGTGTAGAAAAAAGGGCAAACGTGAATTGTAGAAATTAGAATATGTATGGTACATGATATCGCTGATGTGATACACGCTTTCTTGCTCACCAATCCTACGAGGCGCCTGTCGCCGCTGATGTTTAGACTTTAAAGCTTAAAATATACAACACTGCTCTTGTAATTATAAATTTATCATTTATAATTATTAAAATAAAAAACAAATAAATAAATTATATTATAAAAATTAGCATGCCACCAATAGGAAAAAGATAATAATAATAATTAGGCGCAAATTAATTACCGTATAAATTCACGTTAAAACAAAGCAACACATAAATATACACAAATAGATTAATTTTTAACATGCATAACGATTTTAAATATAGAAATAGAAATACTTATAAAGATGGAAAAGTATATGATCATACAATCCACACATTTTATTTTTAATGTAAACTCATTTAAATAATAATAGTAATAATAATGAATTTAACAATTATGAGTCATGAAAAAATAAAAGAAAAATCAAGCTCTACAGGTAAAGAGCCAATGAAATTCAATTCCACAGTTGTCCATTTGCAAATTGCAATGGTGTCAAATGCCAATTGTCAACTACGTGACTGTAACAGCTGAATAATTCCACGCAAAATGTTATGGATGAATAGTTTAACATTACCATCCTTGAACAATAAACATACCGCACACGTCTCTTAAGAAAACAGACTTGGTTAATCCAACTCAAATAAATTGCAAAGTTATAAAAGAAATTAATTAATTGATGCAAAAACATATACCAGTCAACACGTCTTAAATGAAAGCCACCTTGGATCACATGGTCTCAGCTTAACTATGAGCTCAGAGTAGTGACTGATTATCAAGGGTCCTAATTAAATGCTAGAATATACTGAGGTATATGTATTGCCTAACATAATGAAATAGTTACCACCTATGAGGAATTTTCATAAAACTATTTAAGGGCAGAAAGAATGCAGAGCAGCAAATGATACAGAACCTATAAAAAAAATAAATAAAAAATGAACGCCTGAAACATCGAATTATATAATTTAATAAACCATTATAGATGCTAAAATTGTAGTTAACTAGTTATACATAGTGAATACAAAGATTATCATCTCCCGAAGAAATAGGATAAAAACTTCTGATCCATAAATGCTACGAAAAGAAAAGAGTAGCTAATCGACTTTCTGACTCTAATATATGCTTGTTTCCTTTTAAAGGAACAAGTAACCAGCAGGTAAAAAGAATAAACAACTGAATTCCAACATTCATCCAACCAAAAACTAACCGTAAGTTAGCATGCATTTATTCTTCATCATCAGAGTTGTCAAATGTAATTTTTTGAGACTTTGGTGCATCAGCGGTAATTTCCTTAAAGTGAGCCCCATAAAGCTTGGATTCCTACAATATAACAGAAAATGATAGTTTAAAGATCTATATAATATCTTGCACAAATCCCAAAGGATGGCCATCCAAAGAAAAGTTTGTCACAACGGTCACAAACCATCACTTTGCATAGAGAGAAGTGAAGAGGGAAAATATACCTTTTTCTTTACATGTGTGCCAAATTTCAAAAGGGCATCTGGCACAACTTGCCCAGCTTCTCTTAATACATTCACAAGCTCCCCAGCAAGACCCTGAAACATTTCCATCAATGGTCAATGGCAGGCAAAAGTTGAGAAACAGCATAACAAGCAAATAAAGAACCTCAAATATATCAGGCATGGATACCACCTTATTCTGCATTGTGAAGAACGTATGGGCAACACCCTTTTTACCAGCTCGTCCAGTCCGACCAATTCTATGAACATAATCTTCTGTAGTTAGAGGAAAACTATAGTTGATGACAACTTCAACATCTGGAATGTCTAATCCTCGTGCAGCCACATCAGTAGCAATCTGCCCAATAAATTATTAATCAGGTCAAATAAATGATGGAATAAAGCCACACACTGCATGCATGGATAACATTTGGAAGACCTCAAACCCTATTTCACTATCCATAGGCATTCAGGGGAGACATAAAAACACAGTTAAAACAAAATAAAAATAGAAGGGAAAGCTCAGCAGATAATCTCTTTGCTGTTCTACTCAGTTGGATGAAGACAAGTGGAAATAAAAATGTGAATAAGTCCATTCACTAGCGATGTAAAAGGTGAACTATAGGTTCATGACAGAACCTGAACTAGTGTATCCACTATTATAGTCACAACACATAAGCTAACCTTACAAAACTAAATGTCGACTCTTAACACAAACAGAAGTTGGATGTAAAGCATTATATGGATATGGCACACAGATAAACAATACTGCTAAAAAGAAATTTTCATGTTAAAAATGATGAGAGGAAAATAATCAAACTTCAATGTCAGTATTTCAAAGAAAGGAACATCAAATTTAGCTGGTATTGAAGTACACCAATTCATAATCATAATTTCAGTTTGAAGCAACATGCCATTAAAGGACAGCTCCCGTTCTTGAATAATGAAAGTGACTTTGTACGATCATGTTGTGCTTTGTCTCCATGTATTGACACAACCTTCCAACCACTGAAAAGAATTTATCATGTCATAAGTAGCTAATGTAAACTATACATATGTAGTTGTATACAAAAACACAAAAAAAATAAATAAATAGCATACCCTTGTTGAAGCATCCTTTCAACTCGTGTGGTTTCCATTTTGTACAAAACAAAGATCAATACTCGGTTCCTGATAAAAGGTACATGTAGAACAAAATATTTAAGTTTGAGAGTATCAAATATCAATATGCTTCATGATAACTCATTCTTTTATGCTACAAAAATAGATATATCTGTTCACTGAAAACTAAATGAACACTGGAAAATAATAGGAATCAACATAGCAACTTCATCCAAATTAAATGGCCAATTATAGTATTCATTATTCACTTCTTCCTGGGAAGATATCTCTAGTTTAAGGATTAACTATCATGGCAAGATACCTCTGAGATTTGTGGTATTTCTCCAGTAATGCAATTAGTCGCTTATCACGTGCACGATCATCCAGGACCTATGAATGCAACAAGATTTTGCCACTAGTCAACAAAAGCACATAATAAAACAAACACAGACACATGTAAACTAGATTTGGTCAAATACAGACCTCAACTATCTGCATGACATCATGATTTGCAGCTAAATCTTCTGAACCTACAACAACCTGTCACAAGTTTAAATATCACATTCTTGAACAACTTAATAGAAAACTAGTTGAAAGACTTTTCTAAATTGAGATACGAACTTTTATGGGGTTGGGATCCATGAACTCCTGTGCTAACTGATGAACCGGCAAGGGCCACGTAGCGCTAAACATCACCATTTGACGAACTGCAAATTATTAGAATTCTTTCAATGAAAGTAAGTTGATAAGTTATGAAGAAAGCCAGGGACAATTAAACTGAAACCCTCGTACCAGAGCATGTCTGACCCAGTATAGAACGAACTACTTGTTCAAAACCCATGTCAAGCATCCGATCTGCTTCATCAAGCACCTTGGCCAAACAAACAATAATATATGTTATGGATAAGCATCTACTTAACATAAGAGTTGAAGCATTATAGAAATACACAAATACTAAAGGGAAGAGAAATAATAGTTGTCACATTTTGGACCTCAAGAAATGGAGGCAATGAAGAGCAGAGCCAACAAAAATTAGATGATATACAAATTAAGGGAATGCTAAGGGACCAGTATTTTTAGTGAGAAAAAATGAGGAGTTGGCTAGTATTGGCTCACATGCAAGGGAAAAATGTTGGCTCCCTAACATTAGTGTACAAACTATGTATAAATTCAGCTTTGCCAAACTCCAACAACAGCGTTTACTGTACAATGAAGTAATTCAAATTAAGGTGATCTGGGCTCACAAACCACTAGTTAGACCAGCATGAAAAGACATGATTGATTGACAACTTGTTTTCAGTTTCGTCTAAGAAAATGGACTGAGTGAGAACTCATTAACAGCAGTTTGCAAGACATTTTACTACTTACCACAAAAGATACTTCTTTTAGGCTACACACACCCATTTCTATCAGATCCTGTATACGACCGGGAGTTCCAATGACAATGTCCTGGAAAAAAAGATCAGAATTGTTAAAATATTCATTTCATGTTTAAAATTATTAAACTGAAGAGAAGAAAAAAAAATCCAAAGTAAAAGCTAGATAACTTACAACGCCAGATTTCAGTGAAGCGATTTGTGGCCCTTTGGAGGTTCCACCATACAAACAAACTGACTCTACACCACAAGATCTACCTGCATCACACATAACATCTGAAATCTGCAATACAAATAAGAAAGACCTTTTAGATACATATTTATCATTGGCGAATTAACATCTGTACCCATGAAATTGAAGATCCAAGTTAAATTAAATTCACCAGGGGTTATTTCCTTAACAAACAAGGCAACTTTTAAGGGCGAGGGGAAGGAAAAAAAACATATCTCACTACTATATCAAGATTCAAGATTAAGGTTATAATCAAATCGCAGGAAACTATAGCATTCCAAAAACGAGGGATATATGCTAACAAAATATATTTTGCACAATATTGAAATAGGAAGGGTAAGTCCATCACACTCATGGTTTCTAAGTTTGTGTACAAACATATTAAATTATAAGTAAATAACTAGGAGGTAAGGCTCAACTTAGTCCTTTGAATAAGTAGCAACAAATCCATTTAGCCAGATTCTTCTTAAAAATGTAATGCTCCATTGCAATAAGCTAAGCAATAAGCAAACTATGACACAATGATTTTGAAAGAAAAAGAGCTTAAAATCAATGAAACAACAATTTATGCATGAACTGATAAGAAGCATACTTGTTGAGCTAGCTCCCTGGTAGGAGATAGCATGAGGCAAAGAGGGTTCCGACCCTTCAGCGCTTTATTCTTCCGCTTACTCAGAACGTGCATAACGGCAGGAATCCCAAACGCCAGCGTCTTCCCTGCGATAACATACATAAATTAAAATGCCAAAAAATAAAACTCCGAATTCATTCAATTTTCACCGCAGCTCATTCACAACAACACACCTGAACCAGTTGCAGCGATTCCGATCAGATCACGACCGTCCAACAAGAAAGGCCATGCCCGTGACTGAATCGGCGACGGCTTCTCGAAGCCCTTGCAGCACTCCAAAACGTTTTCCGGCAGCCCCGAACCGGCGAAGCTCTTCACCGGCGCGTACTTCGCCTCTCCGGCATTCTTCCCTGTAACCACCACGTGCCCGTCGGTAACCGACTCATCTCCACCGCCGCCACCTCCACCTCCATCAACGCATTCAGCTTTGATTTCCTCCACGTTCTCTCCGGAATCGCGTTTGTGCTTATTCTTCTTCTTCTTCTTCTTGTCCGATTCGGCGTCATTTTGAGGCTGGATCTCGTCGAGCTTTCTTTTGGTCGTAGCGGTTCCGTTTTCTTCTTGATTGTGTTTGTCTTTGTTCTTGTGCTTTTTCTTCTTCTTCTTCTCGGCTTTGAGTTCAGGGCTGTTTGGGGCTTCTTCTGCTGGAGGTGGCACGGCAACTGGTTCGGCTGCGACTTTGCGACCCATGTTTATGGAGGTTGAAAGTGTGGAACCAAGTGGAGTGAAGAAAAGTGGAAACCGCTACGCAGCGCGCGAACAAGTGGCCGAGAAGAAAAACCGCAGAGGCGCAACTACGAAAGCTTTGTAGTATTTGCTAGGGTTTTGACTTTTTTTAATGTTTGATCTCTTTAGTTAGAGCTTACGTAATAAGTAAGTGATATTAGAGTCAGAAAAGTTTTTGAAATTAAAACGAAATTAAAGGGCATATCATCACTTAGTCTTAAACTAAATAAATTAAAAGGAAAATACACTAAAAAATAACGAGAATTTTAACTATAGTTTATTTTGTTTTTGCAAATAATTAGTATAACCATAAATTATGGCCGAATGAAATTTATAGAACTTTTAAAATGACATATTTCAAAAGAATTTGCACTTAAACCTATAATTTAAGTGGTGATTTTTAAGACTTCAAATTTAAAACTCGGTAGACGACAGTAGTAAAAAACGAGGTGGTTTGTAGATAACTATGAATTCGTGATATAATGCCTACGATTGAAAGTTGTCCAACCTATTAAAAAAAAACGAAAATATTATTCTGCAAAACATGTTGAAGGCTACCCATGGAAGACAGCCATGAATATCATGCAAACTATGTCAATAAAGTATAAACTAATAACCTTTTAAATAACAAGAAAATAACATGGTAAATGGTTTTATTTTAACTTTAGAAGTTAATAACAATTTAAATTGCTTATATTTTATATATGTATGAAAAGGAGGAATCATATTTATTTAATTATATTTGTATTTTAATATTAACAAACTATCCACCATTAAATTGTGATTTCTAACCATAAAAATTCGAACATTGACTATGAAAGATATAAATTCATTTTTATTATATTAAAGAGCTAGACAAAAACTATCCAAATATACTTAAAACAACCCATTCCTTTTCACGGCTAAGTTCTGATGTTGAATTTGTAGTGAGTACTGAATTGGAACTCGGAAATACAGTTTTAGCATGGGATTATCATTGATCTTTTTATGCCATTATGTCGTGGGCTTTGAAGGTTGTTAGAACGTTGTTTCGTTGGACACATGAAATTCATCTGCAAATGCAAATGATTAAGAAAATTGGGTCACTGGCACAGTTAAAAATTTTAACTCAACACTCAACAAACCTAGTCCAATGATACCCAGCATCTGAAAAACTAGGAGATGATAATACAATTAATTGAATTCATCTTGCAGAAGCTCTAGCACTCATTGATGAATGGTAAGTGGTACTTCTCTGTTTCCTGTAGGATGTATATACATCATCATACTGACTCACTTCATTGGGGTTCGCTGTCGCCCCAAGTCCCAACCTTCCAGAGCCTACTGATCCTGGTTTTCGATCTACACTCCCATCGGCATAGGTCCCAGTCTCCGGATCCACCTGCTGCAAGTTTGGTGGTGGAGGAATGCAAGCGCCTCCCTTCCTTATTGGAGACTCTCTCTCATATTCTCTCTCATAATCATCATCTTCATCTCTTGAATCAGAATTCATAGGACCCTCAGAAGGATTAACTTCTCCAATTTCCTTAAAGAATTTCGACACCCTTTGAAGAATTTCTGACGGTGGTACAGTTGATGGAGGTATCACAGTTGGGATATCCAAAGGGCTCAAAGGAGAATATGGGACTCCACTACCAATCTGCATCTTTCTAACCATTCCAGGAATGAGGCCGGGAGGGAACAATGGATATGGTGGCAACTGTTCACCGGTGCTGGCTGGCGGAGGGTGCAATATATGTGCACCAGGAGGTTGATTGGCTGGTTGAACAGAAGAAGGTATAGCCATGGACCCTGGAAAAGCACTTGGAGGAGCAGAATTTGGAAGAAATTGTTGAGCTGCCAAAGATGATGGTATGGGTTGCCCCGGAACTGCATGTTTATCAAGGCGATCTTGTTCTGCAATACTTGAAGCAGAGCCCAGCCTATCACCATGCCACTGCTGGATTGGGGTCTGCAGTATTCCTGAAATTTGGTGGGGACAACAATTTCTTAATCCAATTAATCTATAATTCAAGCTATCAATTTTTTCTTGATAAGATTAAAAGGTCTACAAAGTTAAGGGCACTAGACTAAGTCATCTAAAGATTCTTTGGTGGAAAAAAGTAGTGCAATTATATGCAATCACTTGTGCCAGTGTGAGCGACCATGTATACACAAGGGAGAAAAATGATAGCTTACAGCATTGTAAAAATATCCAGAGAGGAAAAAACAGAGGTTTCAACTCAACCCAGGCCCTTCCACAGCAAAAGCACTTAAAGAAACAAATTTTCTAAGAGCAAGGGGGAAACATTTTGTGGCTTTCATTCCCCATCAAGGGGGTCCCCAATAATTTTACTGTGTCTCGAAAATTATCCAGCTACACTGTAAAGGTGTTTCCAGACTTGTGCCCTGACAAATCGAGATAAAGAAATGCTTACCAGTACCTGAATTTCCGGAAGCAGAGGATAAATCCTTGGAAGCCCCAGGAAAAGAATTGGCTTGTGGTCCTCCAATCATCTCACTCTTCAGTAAAGATATAGTCTCTTGATCAAATACCTCTTTAGAAGACCAGAACTCCACCATTTGCTGCAACCTTTTCCTATATTCTTCATTGCTTTGTGGATTGTGATAAATTCTTGCAAGCATGGAGCCTAATACAGGCTTAAATGCAAGGGCCTCATTGTCAAGATCACGAATGCTTGTCCTCCGATTCAAGCTGTAAACCAGTGATGCAAAGATCAAAGATGATGAAAACCAGAATATCCACATTAGCATACATGTCAGACAAATTGTCTAAAGAAAAATTGAGATGGGATTAAGTCAAAAAACAAGATGAAAAGAACTTGTTGAGCCAAAAACTTGGAAGGAAGTACAATGAAATTTAATTCATAAAAAGATTGTCTAACATGTGAGAAACGGCTAGATGCGATTCACAAGTCTCTGAACCAAAAAGTAGAAACAACTAAAAAAAAAAGAAAAATATGCTTGTCTTTGCAAAAGCCTTTGATAGTGGTGTTTGCCTATTAATATAAGAAGTAGACCACATTCCAAGAATTTAAGATGCAAATAACAGACTTAGAGAAAAGTGAAACAACTAAATTGAGGATAAACGTGTTGTTCTCCATGTGGACTTGCGCAGTGGGGATCAACACTTTTAACTCCTAGTAAACATAAATGTTATGCCATTTCCCGTCAGGGAGCTAATCCACCTATCAGCAAAACCAGCACAACAAAAATAGAAGTAGAAATACACTAATAATCAAGGTCATTTTGCTAGTTGATACAGCAAAAGATAGACGAACCAACACAGGGAAAGTGTGATCCACAATTCGTGCTGATTAGAAACAAAGTTCTTGTTCTAATTAATCAATTG
>JASCZI010181246.1:99125-126663 GCA_036250425.1 Stylosanthes scabra | reverse complement strand
ATTATTATTTTATGCTAGTAAATGTTTTCTTGGGAAGTATAATTACTGGAACTGCATTCGAGCAGCTGCACGCTTTCCTTCACCAGTCACCTACACAGTATAACTTGTTTCTTCATTGTTACTTGAGTTATTCTGGATTCTCATGTTCTGAATGTTTATACTATATTTTACAATTTGTACTAAATATACCAATCTAATCAAATAATGCTGAATACACTTGATATAATAGGTTTAGTTCGATTCGAATGATGTATTCTTAATCTGACAAATTTTACTTTTATGTTCTTAATTTTTCTTACTCAATGTGACTGATCTTTTCTAGTTATTGGTAATAGGATTCCTAGAACCATTGGAGTTTCGATTCCAATGAAGGCTACCTTCTTTATGACATACATAATGGTTGATGGCTGGGCTGGAATTGCCGGCGAGATCCTCAGATTAAAGCCCTTGGTTATCTATCATCTCAAGAACATGTTCTTAGTTAAAACCGACAGAGACAGAGAGAAGGCAATGGACCCTGGGAGTGTCGACTTTCCGGAGACTATTCCAAGCCTTCAACTATACTTCCTTCTTGGAATCGTGTATGCTGTGGTGACGCCGGTCCTTCTCCCTTTCATAGTTATCTTCTTTGCCTTTGCATATCTGGTTTATCGTCATCAGGTCAGTGTCTCCATCATCATGATCACATAACATCTTAATTTCAGACCACCTAGTTTTCGCCATGTCTATGCTGCATGTTAAATGAAAATTTGCATGAAGCTTCAAATGCAATGGTTCAGGATACATTCATCTTTGTGTATTTTCTTAATATAAGTTTATATGCTAATTATGCAGATAATCAATGTCTACAATCAGCAGTATGAAAGTGCTGCTGCGTTCTGGCCGCATGTTCACAGCCGGATCATAGCAAGCTTGATAATATCACAGCTTCTCCTGTTGGGTCTGCTTAGCACCAAGAAGGCAGCTAAGTCTACGCCGTTGCTTGTCATCTTACCGGCGTTGACATATGTATTTCACGTCTACTGCCGGAGCCGGTTTGAGCCTGCATTCAGGAAGTACCCACTAGAGGTATGATATGGTATTTAATAGGCCAATATATTACAAATTGCTAACTAGGCAGGGGTACCAAACCTTAGGAGGTAGATAAGAATTATAATGGTTTTGCATCTTTAATGTTTTTTCCTTTTAGGATTTTGTGAAGAAAGAAATGAAACCGGGGAAAATTATGACATCGGTTTACTATATCCGGAAGCTGATTTCTATTTATTGTATGTTCAGGAAGCAATGTCCAAGGATTTGTTAGAGAAATCCACAGAACCTGACCTAAACATCAAGGCCTATCTAGCAGATGCATACTTGCATCCGATCTTCCGGTCGTTTGAGGTCGAAGAAGAGGAGTTGGTTGAAGTAAGAGTTGACAAACACCAAAGTCATGCAGCTAGTCCTCCATTGATAAGTGAGCATAATTCCCCTTCTCCACCCCATCATCATCACATTGAACAACCTTCTCCACCTCATTATTCCGAGTATACAACTTCACCACCTAGTTATTACTACATTGAACCTTCTCATCCCCATTATGGCTATCACTATCAAGAAGAACCTTGAGCTCAGATATAACATATATGAACTTTAGCATTGGTCTATTGGGTTAACATAGTGATTTGGCCTTTAAGGTTTTACCATTGTAACTGTAATTATATGCTTTTTGGTTCTTATGTAAATGATATGTTTTCTTTTGAGCATGTGTTGCCTTGAGTAGGAAGAAACAGAACAGAATTTCACTTGATAATATAGGTAGAAAGATTTCATTTTTGTATCTTTTTTCTAACCTTCTAATTCAAGTAAGTACACAATGACACTCAGTTTTTTATTCAGCTAATGGCTCATGTTTTTCTCTCTTTTACTTTTAAACTTGAGAATTAGAATATTTAAATTTTAAACAAAACATAATCCAAACAAAATAACAAATCTAAATTCTAAATTCTAAACACTAAACCAAGAAATAGCAAAACCAGTATGTGGTCCTTGAAGGTCTGCATTGCATTACAGAAAGAAAAACAGTTCCAATGTTCCATGTAATAAATATTAGTTATTACTACCATTGTTATAGGCCAATCTTCTAGTCGTTTGAGGTTGAAGAGTGGACAAACATCAAAGTCATGCAACTTGTCCTCCATTGATGAGTGACTCTAACTCCCATTCTCCATCCCATCATCAACCTTCTGCACCGAATTATAATGACTATATCCAACTTCACCAACATCTAGTTATTACTACCATGAATCCTCTCATCCCCATTATGGAATCACTATCAAGTATTGGTCTATTCTTTTAGAGATGGATATTAAAATAAAAATTTTTAAATTATCTTTATATAAAAAAAATTTCATTTTAACCATTTTAAAATATATTTCAAATATACTCTTAGAAGTGAACACCGTTATATGCGTGACAACTCTAAACTAATGTGTTAATAACACATTAGTGTAGAATTATCATAAGTTGTCCGAGTATACTTGAAATATATTAAAATATTAGAGGTAAAATTAAAACTAACTAATAAGAATAAAATTAAAACTAAATGTAAATTGAGAACAAATAACATATTTATAATTTAGTTAATATTATTATAAACAAAAATCATATTACAAATATTTTTAAAACATATCGTGTTTATTGAAACTCTTCTGTTATAGTAATATACTAATATTTGTGTTAAGAAAACAAATATATTCAAGTACTTTGAAAGATGTTTGAGTTATTTTTATATAATAAAAGTGATACATTATATCAAAGGATATAAATAAAACATATCTAAAATATTATGGATTTATAGAAAAATTAAAATAAATTAAATATTTTTAAAATAAAAAAATGACAAAAAGTATAGAGTAACACCTAAATTAGTCCTTAAAAAACTTTAGTTACTAAACTTTGATGTAAAAATAGATTTGTGATTAAAGACTAATTTCGAAAAAGAGAAAGTATAGGTAATAAATATTTTTCTATCAATAAATCAGTCAACAAAAAATAGAACATTTGAGTAATCACGGTTTATAAAACGACCACAATAAAAGTCAAATATCTAAAATCTAAAACAAGTAACAATCAACCAATTTTATATCTTTTAGAAACAGAATATTTAAAACCTAAAAATAAAACATCTAAAATTTAAAAAAATAAAACAACTAATTTAAATGGTTGGCTAGCCTAACATTCTTGTTTTGAAAAAGAGAATTTGTGGAGTACTAAGAAGAATTATAAAAGCTAAATTTCTTCTTCTTCTTCTTTTTTAATCTTCCAAGCCACACAAAATAAATAAATAAATAAAAATAAGAGGATCTGAGTTCCATGAAACGAGTATGTGGTCCCTCAAGCTTTGCATTGCAAAATCAGTTCCATATAAATATTACTTTCACTCTCATTCTCTCAACTCATTCAATGGTGGCAGATTCCCAGTTTCGCACTTCCTCTATATTGAACTCAAAACCATAACAAAACGCATTTTGCTTCTTTCCCTTTTCTTTCTCCTTTGTTCCATTGATTCTTCTTCTTCTTCTTCTTCTTCTTCTTCTTCTTGAAGCTTAACCAATGGCTGCAAACGTGAACTGTGACATGCCACATAACAGAATAAGCACCACTCTCATCACGTACCCTCATTGGTATTCACCCAAAAATGGAATTTACCGAAGCAAACACCCCGCTTTGGACCTTCCCAAAGACCCTTTTTTTGACCTTGTTTCCTTCGTCTTTTCCCACCGCCATAATGGGGTTTCAGCCCTTGTTGATTCCTCAACTGGGTCTTCCATTTCTTACTCAAAGTTGCAACCTTTGGTCAAATCCATGGCCTATGGTCTTCACAAGATGGGTGTCTCACAAGGCGACGTTGTTCTTCTTTTGCTTCCAAATTCCATTTACTATCCCATTGTGTTCATGAGTGTTCTGTGTTTAGGTGCTGTTGTTGCACCGTTGAACCCTCTGAGCACTATCTCAGAGATACAAAAACAAATAAAAGATTGTGGTGTGAGTTTTGCTTTCACTGTGCCTGAAAATTTCAAGAAACTAGAACCATTAGGAATTCCCATTGTTGCTGTGCCAGAAAATGAGGAGGGTTTGAAGCTTGATTGTTTCTCCTGTTTTAGTAACATGATGATTTCTGGTGAATTTGGTTTCTATATGAGGCCAGTGATTCAACAGGATGACACTGCTGCAATATTGTATTCTTCAGGGACAACTGGGGTGAGCAAAGGAGTTGTTCTAACACATAAGAACCTTATTTCTATGGTTGAGCTTTTTGTGAGGTTTGAAGCTTCTCAATATGAATACTCTTGCTTGAACAATGTGTTTCTAGCTGTTCTTCCAATGTTCCATGTGTATGGTCTTTCGCTTTTCGCTTTGGGGTTACTGTCTTTGGGTTCTACTGTCATTGTAATGAGGAAATTTGACATTGATGAGGTTTTCAATGCAATTGACAAGTATAAGGTTACACATTTCCCTGTTGTTCCGCCGATGATGACAGCATTGACAAAGAGAGCAAAGGGTGTTAATGGAAGTCATTTGCAGAGTTTGATACAAGTCTCCAGTGGTGCAGCACCTTTGAATGAAAGTGTTATTCAAGACTTTGTGCAAACATTCCCTCATGTTGATTTTATACAGGTATTATTATTTATAGTGATCATTTTTGTGAGCTGAATATAGCAAATACCCCTTTATAGTGATCATTTATGGTAGTTTTGCTTTTCCAAATTTTTTAGAATGTATTGTAAGATTGTTTCATCTTAGGGTTATGGAATGACCGAATCGACTGCAGTAGGAACACGCGGCTTCAATACTGAAAAATTGCACAATTATTCGTCAGTAGGATTGTTAGCTCCAAACATGGAGGCAAGAGTTGTAGACTGGAGTAGCGACGCATTCTTGCCTCCGGGAAGCAGTGGTGAGCTTTGGTTGAGAGGACCTGCAATCATGAAAGGTATACATCTGTGTTTCCCCAAATAGATGTAAAATGTAAAGGATTAACCTTATCATTGTGCCATGTATAAACCTTACTCACAGTATGACAATACCATGTATATAATGCTTGATGATATGTTGTGTTCAACAAAATTTGGCTGAGAAATTTCCCTCTATGGATTTCCCAGGGTACTTGAATAATGAGGAAGCAACAATGTCAACAATTGATAAAGATGGTTGGCTGCATACTGGTGATGTTGTTTATTTTGATGAAGATGGGTATTTGCATATAGCAGACCGCTTGAAAGATATAATCAAATACAAGGGCTTTCAGGTATCATCAAATTCTTGGTTCAATAAAATATTTAGCAATCTCTCCTTCAGCAGCATATATGATGAGATAGGTTTCGCTTGTAAAATATCAGGCAGTATTTTTGCACATCATCATTCACATGGTAAACTGAAGAAGCTTGTTGTGTTCAAATGCATGGGACTTGGATTGATCGGTTACCTTAGATTGACTTCGAATGGCGTAAAATGTAGTCAAAACTCAAATAGGAACACTGAAAAATAAATGGGGAGTTTTTGGATGGAAATTTCAAAAGAAAACCCACCATCAAACTCTACAATCTGCAACCCCTATCATAATCTCTTTGGATGTTTTCTTTATATAAAGGATTATCATGTAGGTGGTAGTTTGCTTGTTTCTAAAAAAATTTTCTGGTCAAGGATACAAGTTATGAAATTCCTTCTGATGTGTAACAGATTGCCCCTGCTGATTTAGAAGCTGTGTTAATGTCACATCCAGAAGTTATTGATGTTGCAGTTACAGCGTAAGCATGAATACTTGATATCTGTTCTCCTTTCTCACAAAGTCTTTCTCTTGTGTATACTGCTTTTAAAAATTGCAAGTATTCTCTCCACCGGTTCCTGAGCAATTTGTTTTGAATGATCGAAATTTTTACACTTATTTATATGTCGGACGTTGGTACTTTCCGAAGTTCATTTTTGGCGATTAAGTCTAAGACAAAGTGTTGTATCGATTTCCATTTCAGTGCCATGGACGAAGCAGCCGGGGAGATCCCGGTAGCGTTTGTGGTCAGGAAGGTTGGAAGCATGATTTCTGCAAAGCAAATAATGGATTATGTTGCTGAGCAGGTTCTTCCTTCTCATAGCACATACATGAATTTCTATCATATTTGAATTCACATTTACAAATACTTGAATCATTGTCCTGGTCTTAAATGTTCCTTTTTCCCCCTTTTTAACCATTTTGTTGCAGGTTGCTCCATACAAGAAGGTTAGGAAAGTGGTCTTCATTGAAAGGATACCAAGATCTCCAACCGGGAAGATCCTTCGGAGGCAGCTTAGGAATTACTCCGCTTCTAAACTCTAAAACCATCTCTACCCAAAAATTCCCAAAACAAAGCAAAAAAGGAATTCTTTTAGTAAGTAGCTTAAGCTTATCCTCACAAATATTATTGATGTTGATGGAACCATTTCTGTTTTGGTTCTTTTCCAATTCTTACCAGAAATTCTTAGGTGTTTCTGGACCGTTAGTGCTTACAGCTAATAAAGAAAAAAAATGGCATTTAAGATAAGAGTTTGAGTTGTCACATATTGATGTGTGTTTCATAATCACCTAAGAATTTCTCACTTCTTGAAGGGTAATCCAAGAATTTGAGTCTTTTTCATTTTGAATATAGAAGAATTTGTAATTAGTGGTCATATATTCAATTCAAATACTGAAAATTAACATATTCAGAAGAGAGAATGAAATGAAGACCATGAATTGCTGTAATTGGATGCTTGCCAACTTGTGGTTTTCAATTAGATATGATATTTGTGGCCTCACTCTTTTATTTGTAATAACCATTCAAATTAGGAAGCTGAGTTTGACAACAACTTTCTTTGTCAAGAAGCTTATTTTTCCTTCAAGAATACAAAATTGGTAACACCTAATACAGAATAATTAAGGCTTCATGTCATTCTGAAGGTTGCTTTCACTGCCCAATTGCACATGTTCTGAAGCTTGTTAAACTCCACCATCATTTATTTGACACCATAAAATAAATTATGGCATCATCCCAAAAAAGGAGCCTACTACTCTTCAAGGGACAAATCTAAGGCACCCCATCTATTGCCTAAACAACACAAAACTATCACCCAGTCATAAGATCCAGACTTATCATTGTATTTGTAACAAAACAACGATATCAATTTATCATTAAGAATAAAGGAATCAAGCATACCGTTACATTTCAATTTTTTTCCCTTACATCTGGAATCCAAGACTTCCGAGGAAAGAGGTTATGCCATATGAGATGCAACTCATTGGCATCATTACATATTAATTCATTTGGATTTATAAAAAATTAAAAAAAAAACCCAAGTATATCATCATTTAGTTTTGTTTTTTTGACATATCATTTAGTTTTGTTGGAACATATAAATCAAGTACATCTCCCATCTTCATAGAGTCAAATATGCCATCAAATTTTAATATTTTTCGGGTTAAAACACGTAATCATATTCTGAATTTATAGGGACCAAAATCCTTAGTCACAATTTAATTTTGTAGATTCAAGTATATCATCACATCCAATGTTTTTGGATAAAAATGCCAAACATATCACCACTTCAATTTCGTTGGGACAATAAGGGTCACATTGTCATAATCCAATTTTATTGGATCACCGGCTAACATCCTTCTGAATATTTTATACGTGGAGTTTATTCGGTACAAATATAAATAATAAAAATGTAGATTTTAATCATTTTATTAAAAAAATATATTGATCCACATTTATATTTTACTTTAATTTTTATCAAATGTATGAGATAAAATCTATATTATAAATAAATCTTTCATATTCATATCAACTTACATCTGTATCAAATAATTTCATTTTAAATATATATTTTTAACCTACATACAAAATTAAGTATACTATCAAATTTTAATTTTCTTGAATAAAAAAAAAGAAACAATGCTAGGTAGCCAATAAAAATTCAACCAACAATTTAAATTGGATGTTCTGTTTCTTTAAGTTTTGAATGTTCAGTTTTTCTAGGTTTTTGGATGTTCTGTTTCTATTATTGGTTATTTTAGGTTTCAGATACTCTATTTCTAAAATAGTTATAGATGTTTCACTTGCTTTCATCGTAAACGTTCTATAACCAGTAGTTACGGTTGTTCTATTTTTGTTGGCCGTATACTTTTCATTTTCCTTATAAGATGGGTAAAATAGATTTTTTGTCTTAATATTTTGAGAAGTTTTAAAAATACTTGGAGGACAAAATTGAACCAAATTAAATATTAGAAATATTTTTTAAATTTTAAAAAATATTATGAACAAAAATTATATTTTCTCCTTATAAAATTATTATAAAATATATAAATATTAAAATCAACGATAAAATTATTGAATTATCATATACTATAATACACCTAAAATGTTTCTAATAATAATAATAATAAATAAGTCTTTTATTGAAAATTTTTCTTGTAAAATTATTATTAAATAAGTTTTGTATTTCTTAAAAAATTAACTATCATGAATATATTTGATTCAAATCAAAAAATTTTAAGACAAAATTAAAATAAAATAAAACTCAGAGATATTTTTAAAATTTTTAGTGAATTTCATAGATAAAAATATACTTAATGCAATAAAGTTTTCACATTATAAATGTATAACCTATTCTCAAATGATTTCAGGGGTTGATTTATCCTTTTTTTAATTATTTAGTTTGCTTTGGAAGTTTCGATTTATCAAAGAGCGTTAAGTTCAAAATGAAAAAAAATTGAAAAAAGTGTTTATTTATGAATATTATTAGTTTAAAAGACATATATGTCCTTCACTTTTTTAATAAATAGACACTTATACCCTATCTTTAAAAAATACATGGGTACCCTCAACTTTCAATAATACGAAACAACGGAAGCCTTCATTAATTTGAGTATCCAAGTTTAGTTTTGTTGAATGTTGTACATAAAAAAACAAAATAGGCATAGGCTGATAAGCATTTCTATTTTCCAAAAGTGAGAGGTAAAACTGTCTGTTTTTCAAAAGGTTCCCACAAATGTCTTTTTCCCTTCCATATTATTAACGTCGTTTTTGGAGGTCCCAAATATTTAAAAGCCAGCTGATGAGTTGTGATTCGATTTCCATAACCGAAACTTCCTTCATCAATCATCACTCCTCTCCTTCCTTCTATGGCTGCCAACTGCCAACCCATCCATTGTCATTTACTCCTTTCGCATTTTCTCAGCCAAAGATTCTCTTTTTCCCCTGCAACGCCCTTCCTTTTTCAAAGCTACACAAAAGCCCTCTCCTTTGGCTCACATCACCCACACCCATCAACTCTTTCTCACTCAATTCCAAATGGGCACCCCAGAAAACACTCAAAGGCAACAACTTTTGCCAAAACAAGCTCAACACTCAACTGGGTCCCCTACTACTTCTTCCCCTTTGATCCGAACTTTGCGTGTTCATGTTCTTAGGCTGCTCAATTGGGTTGTTCCACTGGCTCTCTTCCTCGGTGTTGATTTCTGCTTCAAGAAAGTGTTTGAAGCAGCTTCCATTGAGTTCCCTAGTTCCTTGTTTGTCATGTTTTGCATATTCGCGGTTTTGATGGTGCTTGATTGTGTTAAGCCTGTTGCAGCTTTGGCGTTGGTGAAATTCTTTGATCCTGGGGTTATGTTTATTAATAGATGGTTACCTTTGTTCTATGTTCCTTACTTGGTGGTGCTACCTATTTCTATTAGGGATATTCCACCTTCTTCTGCCATCAAAATTGGCTGCATTATAGGTAGTGTTTGATGTTTTCATAAAAGACTGTGTGTGTGTGTGTTATATTTATTTTGGGATAATCTTTTTAATGATATTAGTTTAGATTAAGGTTTATGCTGAATCACTTGTTAGTATAATCTAGTGTTTACTTATACTTGCAATTTATAACTTCACATTATAATATAAGAATTATAAATGCATAAAGATTATAAAGATCAAAGATGATTCAGCATATACTGTTTGGTTCAGTGCAAAATGCTATGCTGGTTGTTGAAATCTGAAAATCTGTTTCAAAGAAGTTGAAATCTTTTGTTATGGTTAGAGTAAGGTAATGTGGTGAGAAAAAAATATGGGGTTTTAATTGGATCAAGGATGGTTGTAGGGTGAAATAAGAATTGAAAAGAACATGGTTTGAAAAATGTCCTGGTTTGACTACTTTTACTAATGTAATGCTGTTTAAAAAAAAAAAAATTCCCATTAAAATTTCATGTAGTTTTGTTTGTGTAATTGATGTTAATGCTGTGCAGTTGGAGGATGGGTGGCTACACTTTGTGTTTCTGGTTTTACAGCTTTAGCTGTAAGAAAGGCTGTGAAGACCGAAATGATTGATCCCCAGCCTATGGAAAAGCCCCCACCATTCTCCTCCATTGAATTTTGGTCATGGACTGTGGTTTTCCTTATATCGTTCATCGTGGCATTGCTTTTCCCAACAGCACTTGGGACAGGTGCCAGAACTTGCTTTCTGTTCTATCTTGCATCCACAATATTAGGCTACATTGTTGGCTCTGGGTAAATGATTCCTCTTCGTTACTTCATATACATGAAAACTTTGTCTGTTGAAGTTATATGGCAAAGAAAGTGGCATATTCTCATAGAAAATGATGTTAACAAACCCTTGGTTGTGACATTGTTTCCAGATTGCCATCAAAGGTGAAAATGATCTTCCATCCAGTAATATTCTCCTTACTCTTACCCAATATAGTGGCTTGTGTTTTTGGTTTGCTGTCCAAGGAGGGGTATGATGCTGCTCTAGGTATAGTTGAAATTTTGACAGTATGGGTATGTTTGGTTTAAGGTTAAAAAAAAGAATTCCTCTCCATTTTTACAACTCAACCAAACATACCCTGAATGGTTTTCTTTTTGTTTAGCTGAGTTTTCTGTGAATTTTGCCAATTGAAACTACGCATCTTTCAACATTGCAGGATTTTACCTTACAGAGTCATCATCTGATCCTGGAGCTGGTGACATTCTTTTGGAATTTTTAGGATCTGTTATTCTTTCCTTTGCCTTCTCTATGTTCAAACAAAGAACGGTGACCATCTTGCTTTTCACTGAACAAATCCTATAATGCACCAAAACATTTTATCATGTTCTCTTCGATATGCAAACTACTTTTTTTTCTTCTCCTAAAACAAAATTAGGCAAGTTGCCTTCAACATTGTATTAGTTTAATTTGATTACTTTAATGCCATCATATTTGATTTTATTTACATGAAACTAAACAGAAAGCTATCTTTGCAACATGTCTTCCTCATCTCTACCATTAGCCAAAAATGGGCAAGCCATCAATTAACAGTTTTTCTAATGTATTTTACTCAGCTTATGAAAAGGCATGCTGCTGAGATTTTCACCTCTGTCATTGTCTCTGCACTATTCTCATTGTACTCAACTGCCGTCGTTGGACGTCTAGTTGCATTGGACCCATCTTTAACTGTGTCCATTCTCCCCAGATGTATAACAGTGGCGTTGGCACTCAACATTGTGTCACTTTTCGAAGGTGGATTTTCTGTCTACTATGACGCTTGGCCTTAATTTGTTCAGTTCAAGCCAAAGATAAACAATTTTCAGTTTTGAAATATTGTCATGGTATCTGCAGGTGCCAATTTAGCTCTCACAGCAGCTGTGGTTGTCGCAACTGGCCTGATTGGAGCAAATTTTGTGCAATCAGCGCTTAATATACTCCGCCTTCGTGATCCAATTGCTCGAGGAATAGCAGCTGCATCTAGGTAAATTCCACAATATATAGATCATTTGGTTGAAATAAGAAACTACATCTATCTATGCTGCCTTAGGTTTTCTGTATTTGTTGCTAATCTTTTTTAGCTGAAAGATAAGATTGTTCCTTCGAACTGTTTATTAAGTATCATTGTGAATACATATTTTCTTATGTTGCTTCCCCTTGAAACAATTTTTACAGTTCCCATGGGCTTGCGACGGCGGCATTATCAGCAGAGGAACCAGAGGCGCTCCCGTTTAGTGCCATCGCTTATGCATTGACTGGCATTTTTGGATCTTTATTTTGCTCAATTCCAGCAGCCAGACAAAGTTTGCTTGCAATTGCTGGCTGGAATAATAGTTAGCACTTTGATCATGGATCATACTTGGAACTTCTTGTGCTTATTCCTTAAAACGCCATAGCTATTATTGGGTACAAATGTGTTGAACAATATTAAGGACTTACCTTCAATATTGTGGCCCCATTTTGTATAGGTTACATTGCTATGTATATTTACTTATTCATGTGTGAAAAAAAATAATAGTAAAAAAATGTATACCCTTGTGAACAAATTTGTGAAAAATAAATCAATAAAATAAATATTTCTGTCTTCAATTGTAATTTAGAGATAGCGATAATATATAAAAATTAGATCCATGCATAAATTCTTGTACACACTACTCAAACTGTCAAATTAATTTTTATCTTTTGCGAGTGATTTTATCTGTCATCTGCATGATGATATAATTGTTTTATAACTCTCTTGGTTAAGACTTTATTTCAATGATCACATTGCTTAGACAGTTAAACTTGATTAATCTAAACACATAGAAACAAAGAAAAATGGACCGAATACCTCTTTGCTTTTGCTAATCTTTCATATGAAACTCTATAACTGTAACCTTTTCTTCATACAAAACTAACTAACATGATGAAAGCAGAGGAATCTTATTATTATAATAAATCAGATGTACTCCAACAAAGGATCGATGAGCCACAGCATGTTAACAATATATTGCACAACATTGTGTCTACTGAAAAAATGCCAGCTTTGAATAGGCACAATCAACTCTTAACAGTCCCAACAAAACAAGATGGGAAAGAAATTGCTTTGTAATATTTGCTCATTCTACAAAGATTCTTAACATGTGAAAGAGTACAAATGATCAGAGTTAAAAAAAGAAAAATGTGAATGTGACCAATTCCACTTTCTGCAGTAACTGGCAGCAACTTACAATGTTTCTAACCACAAAAACTGAGTTTCTTCATTACTTTGGCATAAGCTGCAGGTACAATAGCTGGTTTTCTCAGTCTGCGTTTTGATTTCTTTGACTGCATTGAATACCAAAAATTCATCAATTTCAAGGAAAATGGACTATCCTGATTCCTGAGATGCAATAATGCCCTTGATATGCTTAATATAGCATGTGGGCAGATGGCCACTCCCGCATCACTTATACCATACCAGATAACCAGTCAAATTGTATCTAGATACATTAATTCAATCCAATTATGTACATATACCAAAAGGTGACAGTGATAAATAGAAGAGAATAAAACAGCAAATTTTGTTTACAAGTTCAGGTTATGTTTAGAATGATGCAAATGAGAGTGGCATAGCAAAGCTTGATCAAGTGTGTTTTGGAGTTATTCAAGAGGGAGCAGAACATTGGAACCTACTCAAAGCATCAAATCGGTGTCCCAATTTGGTAGTCAAAGAAAGAGTGACATGAATCCTACAAACTAAATGGGTTATCATGTTTTCTTCTACTTAATTCCTTGTCTCCTCCTAACATTTCATTGTGAATCATTCCCTTCTATATCATGGGGAAAAGACTGCACACACCACTTGCTTCTAGCAATCAACGGTAACAGCAAGTCTCATGCAGGAAATATTGTGTACATTGTTTATCATCATTCATTACAAGTACATGCCCACAACCAAGGTTCTGAATGCAATTATTTTGCTCTTTGATAAAAATCACAAGTTTAGCCATGGATAGATGCAACAATATCACATTGACCTACATCCAATACAGCATAGAATCATGACAAACACCCCTGATGTGGTGGCTACTCAATATTCACTACTGTTGTATTTTGAATTTATTTATCCCCCAAACTTTTATGATACATTGACATTATCAAACAACAGCCAAATTTGATAATTCTGCACCCTAAGGAAACACAAACTTTTCAATTAGTCCTAAAACTTAATGACAAAATTCAATTCATAATTAGCAATTAGTTCAATTAAGTTACAGACATGTTTAAGTTACTTAAACAAGTCATCTAGTTTACACCTACCTAATGAAACGTTTACATGTCAATTTTAGGAATGAGTTTCATACGTGATTTATTTTTCACTAACAGAACAATAGAACCATTGAGATTGAGGATCCTAACATAAGTACAAAACAACCACAAATGCATTATTCTAGCTACCCAAATAAAAGTTCAAAATAAATAAATAAAATTATGCCAACCTTCAAATGAGCATTGTGGCGTTTCCCCTCGTGCCAACGTCTGATGGTTCCATCACTCAATGTTCTAAACCTCAACTTGTAAGATCTGCACACCATTACCAAAAATTACTCACTCACTACAAACACCCCACAAATCAAAAATCAAAACTTTGAAATTCTAAATCGTAAAGAGTATAATATAAAATGTTAAAACTTAAAAAGCACGCACGAATAAGATTTCATCTTAGGTTTCTTAATCTTAGAAGTGACTGGGGTCATTGGCTTTCTCTTCCGCTTCCTTTCCCTTGATGATACATGCCTCACTTGAACCAACTACAGTTAAAATAAATACATAAATAAATAAAAAGAAGCTAACTTCACTGTTAATCATTGAAAATAAAAAAAAATAATTAAAAAAACCCTGTTTTGGGGAAATGAGGAAGAACTTACGGAGGGAGAAAGTGGGAAAGGACGAGATGGGAGACGAGAAAATGAGAAATGCGGTGACGACGAGAAATTGAAGAGAGGACGAGAAGTGAAAGTGAGGTTGCTGGAAGCAGGGTGGCGGAGGGATTGCAACGGCGGCGCGTGGTGGATGAGACGCCGGAAAATTGGTGTAGGTGGCGGAGGAGGTTGGCGCGAATTAACGGCGAAAGTACGTAGCTTGGTCAAGGTCAACCATCGCTGCATCATTGTTTGTTGGTGGTGTCAGCGAAACGTGATTCCAGCTATGGCGACTTCTACTTCTTCGCTGAGCTCAAACCAAAACCTGCAATGGCGAAACGTTTTTGTTTGTGCCTCTGATTTTGGGGATTTTTTTTACACATTTTTTTAGATAAAATAATGGGCTTTAATTGGGCTTTTTCCTGGCCTGCATGTCTATGACCCAATAAAAAAATATCTCATTTTTATTTTTTATTTTTTTAGTTTCTGTTATATAATCTTGTCATTTTCCTTTGTAGTTGTTATGAAGTTACGTCAGATTGTTATTTGTTCCTGGCTTAATAAATGGAGTTGTTTCGTTAATTAGCAATGTCTCCTACCTGAGCACCGGTTTTCAGCCGGCATTGTGCGCAAGATCATTAATTTACACGGTAATTTTTTAGACTTTGTAAAATTCGGCAGTAGAAGACTGGATATGTGAGTTGCAGTGTGAATGTGTTTAGTCTAGGATTAAGGGTTGTTGTCTAATCTAACTGAACCAAAAAAAATTCATAAGAGATACTACATAACACCAAATCAATTTATCACTAACAACTCAGATATTACTGCTAATGCAATGCCTAAAAAGTTAGGTCCCTAAACCAAATTACTATATATAGTCTATACCCTAAAATAACAATAATTATATTTGTAACTCATGCTCCATTTCGTTAAATAACATTGATAAGTGATACATTTTATGCCTCCATGACAATATGCAGTGGATAATTTGATAAAAATTGAACACGTTAAAAATTAATTTTAAAAATAAATAAATAAAATGAAATTATTAATATGGTCTTCTGCTTTCACGAGGTAAGTTTGGAGATTGTTTTTCTTACATTGAAAACCCTAAGAGAGCAATAAGATGTGTGCATCTCATAACCTAGCTAACATAAAATTCTATTTAAAAGTTAAAACTAAAAATCATAATCTATGTTAAACCAAACGTCTCTAATCCAAATGACTATAGTGTACAATTTAAAATAATTCTAATCTAACATAAACCCTTGTTAAAAGTAAAATTATTATTATATTATAACTTAAAATATTTATAATCTAGAATAAAGTTTAAATTAAATTAACATTGTAACATACATTTAAGCTAGGTCTCTGATTCAAAACGCTATCATTTGGAATATTTCAAAGCCTTTAATCCAAATTACTAAAATAAGTAAATAACCATTTTCTCTCTATGAATATCACACTCAAGAATTTCTCTCTCTACACTTTTTCTTTTCCCACATCCTTTGGTAGGACCACTTTGCATATCCAATGAAATACTTTTAAAGTATTACCGTTACAAATTCTCTTTATATATATAGTCTTCATTTGATCTAATCTCCTTGCATTACAAATGAGGTTAGATTTCAACCATATTTTATAATGTAACGAGATTAATTTCGAAACACAAATTCGTAATTTTTCCCCAAAATCCCCACCTTAAAAAATTATATACTTATTTTAGTTAAAAAAAATCTTGGGACAATGCATGCTTTTCTTTGATATAATTCTATCACTCTTACAATTATCCATTATTGCTTCTTGTTTCCTAAATTACGTATATTTTCTAATAGAGTAATAGTAATGCGGAAAAGGTGAAATAAAATAGATATCCCCTTTAATTTTTTGAAGTACGGAAACATAGCGTACAAAAGTAAAACGAATTTAATGTGAATGCATTATGTTCATCAATTTCTATTCGGATTTTCTTCCACCGCATACCTAACTAGACGTCAGTTTCGTGTTACTTTACTTTTTCTCTTTTTTTCCATTTTGTACAAACAAATTAAAATGGAAATGTTATAAATTATGATAAAGATAGATATAATAAAAGAAAAAAAATACAATAATAAAATACACTTGTGTTTACCCCTTGTGCTCAGTGCTTGCTGTGCAGCTCATCAATGGCAGCATGGCACTGTTATTTCTTCTTAATTTCATGTGATATTTTTGGTACGTATGGACATGGTTTTTATTAAGACCCTTCTGGTGGGCCTGCAGAGTAATAGAGTATACACACTCAATTATGATCCCAACTGTATTCAATCAGAAAAAATTTATAGTTTAATTCTTCAGAACGTACTCATCAATATCATATTTTACTATCCGTCCAAAATATTATATTTTACTATTCAACAATACGATGTTAAAAAAAAGTTTACACCAACATTAATTGATTACTATTTTCATTTCTGGAGAAATTAAATACAAATATTTTTAATCTTCCAAATGAAAAACATTTGAAATATCCTTAAAAACTAAGCTAATAATGTTGTACATGTACATCTACCTTTTTCCCCTATATTTCATTAACAAGCAATTTGGCCATTTAATATTAATAAATTAAAATTAATAATCACGTATTTTCTCTGTATTTTAAGTCTTGAAAAAAAGGGAAAGGGTGAAGTAATGTGGAAAATGAAGTGAAATGAGAAAAGAAAATATGACCAAACACTATAACACAGTTACACAAGGCCAGAACCTGAAATCCTCAACTCAAACACAAAAAACAAAAACAGATGCATGCATGCCAAACAAACACTACCTACTAAAAATACATATCCCAAAATCAATAATCATACAATGAAATCATCATTTTAACTCTTAGCATGCACCAAACATCATCATCTTCATATTTTGCAAAGAATATTAATAAGGTTAAAACACTGAAAATGTAAAACCATGATCCCATCCATCCATCCATCCATCCATTCACTCCCAAGTTATTTAGTCCAATGCTTAACTCAGACGCGCGACGAGTCTTTAGTGTCAGCAACCGGGGAGCCTCTATCGAGGTCGTCTTTCACGTGGCCGGCCGCGGCGGCGCCACCGATGTCACTAATGTTTCCAAATAGCAGCACAACAATGGCAATAATGGCAGTGCAAAATGCAACCCCAAAGGATGTTCTAATGTGTCCCGGCGCCACCGAGCCGACCGTGAATCCGACACATAATCCGGCAGCTCTCATCCATGCATACCATATCGAGAATGCACCCTCTTTACCTGATGGAGCACAATCCAAAACCAATACCCTCCCATAGGCATGCAAGATCCCCGTGGCGGTGCTCTGAATCGCGCCAAATACCACCAGATGGCCCCATTTCCAGTGACTATGGCCAAAGTAGAATCCAAATCCAGAAGCAAAAAGGGACAACAAGAATCCCACAATTTGCAACTTAACAGAATTCATCTTAATTAGATGCTGCATTGGTTGGAGTAGTGGTAGAGACACAAGAGGGAAAAGGAAATAGGTTAGCCAGAAAAGAAGCAAGTGAAGTGGCTTGATGCATAGCTCTCCAACTATGAAGAGCACTCCCCCGGTGAAGATCGACATTGTGGCGAACGATGAGAGGAAAACCCCGGCTAGGCCTCCGATCGCGTGAGGGTATTTGAAGATCGAAAAGGGGTGGAATTTGGAGGAGAATGAGATGGAATCACTTGTCCTGTCTAAGGCTGTGAAGATGTGCAAGATCCCAACAAGCCAGATTAAACCACTGAAGATTGAGACAACCCAAAGGCTCATTATGTCACGCTCCGTGACCTTGAGCTCGCCGATCATATGGTATATGAAGGCCGAAATCAAGGCCGATCCTAAGAAGCCGGCGGCGGTGCCGTACAGGTTGATCCAGCTAGAGACACCTTGCCTTATTGAGAATTGGGTTCTCTTGAGGGATGGTCCGGTGAAGGCGCGGATCATTAGGCCTAGGTGCTGCGTGTGGGCCGCGCTAGCCACCGTGCTGGCCGCCACAATGCCAATAATGTATGGGATGAAGATGGCTGTGGACTTGAAGAATCCGGCCGGCAGGCAGAAGAAGACGCCGAGGCCGGTGGCCGCGGCGGTGATGAGCTTTGGGAAGTGGCCATCAAGGTGGAAGGAAAGGAATCCAAGGATTGGAACAGCCAATGCCAATCCTGTAGCCCAACCAATTGATGTCCATTCCAATGCAGAGTAACTGGATCCTCCAATTGTTTTACTTGTCAGCTTGATGTACCTGAAAACATTTCACCACATTTCAAAATTATTATTCAAAATTTCCATTCTATATCATATATTAGTTCAGAAATATTTAACTTAGTTAAACAAAATAGTTATTACTAGAAGATAGTAGTACTGTACTAGAAGATAAAGGGAAAATAAAAATAAAAATTAAAAAAAAAAGGAGTGTAGAGCCGTTTGAGTTTGTTAAAAAGTAATATGTAATGGAAACAGTTTCATGTTGTCGGCACTTTAAATTGCATGCTGAGATATAAAAATAAGAAACAAAGCGAGAAATAACTGGCGACAATCACTCAATCCAAATTATTTTACATACCAAGTGGCCTTCTTATTACTTTCAAAAAGCCAAAAAAGAATTCACAACTTGTACATCATAATTAAAGCACCTACTTTAAATTTGTTTTTCTTCCATGCCCAACAAAAAAAATAAATAAATAAAAGCTAAGTACCATTAGTAGATAGTACTTTTTTAAAAATAACACATACTATTATTTTATGCATAATAGTGAAGACTGAAAGACTCAATCTTAATTAAGGTGGAGTGACATAATTATTATTATTATTATTATTAAGTTGAACATAAGTTTACCGTTGTGGACACTATTTTCATCATAAATATTCAAAAGGGTACCCGAAGACTTTTGGGTGAGTCCGACAAATGCTTTTATACTCCCAAGGTGGAAAGCATAGATTTTTAACTATATTTTTTTTCTCTCTCTTGATTCTTTTAAAAAAATAATTTGGCGAAGGGATAAGAGTAAGAGATAGCAAGCATAGGTTGTTTTTTTCTTTGTGCATCAAAGGGTGGAGATAGAAGCATAGTTAATAAACAAGGTTGATGTCCGGTGGATATAGTCACATAGATGAAGGTACCCCTTTGAAAGAAAAAATAAAGAAGGAATCTTAACCCTTGAGTGAGAGTAAAGTTACACTGTAAGAGAGCCACAATAAGGACACGGCTTTTCATGATTGCGAACTATAATGAACCGGACCCGAAAGAATTTTTTTAAAAAATAAATAAATATATATACTCTAATGGAACCCTATGCTTGGTTTATTATCATGCTTCCTAGTTCCTAATAGTAGTTTCTTTTCTTTTTTCCTTTTTTTTTTTTTGAGAAAAGCAAAAACAAAAAATATCTCCTTTTTTTTTCTTTCCCAACCAAACCCTCTCCATCCCATCCTTAACCACCAAACCCATTTGAAATTTTTTGAAACACCCAAGACTCATAACCTAGTTTAGATCAAAGACTGCATAACATGATACACAAAAGCAACCATTTTTTTTTCTTTTTTACCAAAGAAAACAAGCATCATTTCCCTCAAGACAAAATGAAAGTTAATTAATCAAAATTAAAATTAAAATCTACATATAATAACTAAAAATTATAGGAAAAAATTAATTTAACAACTATTAAGAACAAAAAAAAGTAAAAAAAAACAGCAATGGATGTACTATAATTAGTGAATTTATTTTTATTTTTGCAACTAAAATTCCTATAAATTTAAAAAAAAAAGCTTAAATTTTAAAACAGTTGCTAGTAAAATGTTAAGGTAGGGAAAAAGGAAAAAGGAGAAAACTTGAAAGAATAATTAGTAGTAAAATTCAAAAAATGAAAGGAAAATAGAGAGTTGAGTACTCACAAGTGAAGTTCCTTTTGGGAGCAGTGTAGGTCTGGGTGGTTCTTGTTCCATTGTTGGAGTGAGTTTGTTGGCAAGTGTTGAAGCTGGCTTATTATAACTACCGTTTGCACAAAGTAGAAACAGAACTCATAAAGATACCATCCAAACACTTCAAATCTTGATGGCTTCTCTCCAACTTCCTCATAACTACTTCCTCCATTGTTGTTGGTGTTGTTGGTGTTGTTGTAACCGTCTCTTGCTCTCAGTATCTTCATTGCACTGTTCTGAAGGTCTGGCCTTGAAGACCCTGTTGTGGTACTACCACCTCTTCCTCCTCCTCCACCACCACCTTGTGTGGTTCCTCCATGGTGGCCATGTCCACCTTCAGCTTCCACTGTTACCTCTTTCATGAGTACTAGTGAGTGAGAAACAAGAAAGAAAGAAAGGAGGTAGAGGCTAGGAAAGAGAAAATGGTAGCTGAGGAAGAAGATGGATGTGTCAGAGAGAGTTAATAATGGGGGTTAGGAGAGGAGAGGAGAGAGTGAAGAAAGAAGAAAGGGAAATGGGGTGTGTGGTAACAACAAAGGTGACAGTAAAGAAGGGTTTGGAGGGTTGGGAACAGCTATAAACTAATAATAATAAACCAAGGGAAAAAACCCTTCTAACTTCTAAGGGTTTTTAGAGAGGGGGTCCCTGCTAAGGAAAAACTAATTAACAAAAATATTGTGGAGGCATTACTACACTAGCATAATTAATATATTTTTGTAAACGTTTTAAGTATATTCAGATATTAATATTTTTAGTTATTAATTTTAATTATAAAAAATATATATAATTAAAATCAATAACTAAAAATACGGGAATATTAATGTTTTCGATATAAAAAAAGTTTTCTATATTTTATTTATAAGTACTTATTCAATATTTTTATTAGTTAATATAAAATAAAAAATACTATAACATATTATCAAAATATATGTGTTGACTAAAATTATTAGTCAATATAAATAAAATTATTGATTTTTAAATATTGTTGAAAAATATATATATAAATTAGAAACAAAATTAAACTTTGTTTAGTCATCATCAAATGATGGATAAACATTCTTTATTATTTTATTAGTTAATTATTGACTCAAGAAAAATTAATTCTTTAGCAAAAGTAAGAGAATAAATCATGTAAATGAGGAAAAACTAATTAAGAGAAAGTACAAAAGATTAAAAATAAAATAAAAGGGCTAAAAATGTTATCTGAGTGGAAAAGGATAACTCATTGTCATTATTCACTTGCATTTGCTTTTGTCTTCTTTTTAGTTTCTTAGGGGGAAATTCATTTAAATAAATATAATATGAACAAAAGTAATTAAAGACCTTAGGCAAGGGCGGAAGTTAGCTTGTATTAATTACAATACATATAACTATAGATATGCCTCTGTAACAACATACTAACGGAAGGTGTTCACGTATGGCAGTGTACTTTTCAGGAACATGATGTTCCGTGTGTTGGCACCATCTAGATTTAATTTATAATATTAGAAGGGTGCAGATCTAATCAAATGGATTATAGTGAAGACGAATGGCTAGTGTTCATGCTGGGCCTAATACCGGGTGAAAAATTGTGCAATATATTGGTTTTTTTTTTAATAAATAATTTTTAAACCAAATTTACAGTAATAAATATTTATGTGTTTATTTATTTTTTTTATGTAGTGTTTGTAATGCCGCGGAAAGAACCCGAGTGACTCAAGTGAACGAGTGCCGCGGGGGACGCACGAGTCATCGAATGCCGCAGGATGAAGCCGCGGCAATAGGCCAACAGAATGACGCTGAAACATGGCGCGGCATTCGGCCGAACCAGTTACTCTGGATGTTGCTACGGCGTTGGGCCTCTTGAATGCCTCCGGAAGAAGACGCGGCACTGGTGTAAACCAATCTCTCAGCAACATCCCGCGGCACTGGTGTGTTTAGATGACGTGGAATCATCCCGCGGCACTGGAACACATAAATTTCTATATAACCAGGATGTTGGGTAGCAGCTCATTTCATTCCAAACATCCTTAAAATCATTTTTTGTTTCCAAGCTTTCATATTTTTTGATGGATGCTCAGTTGGTGATTCGATTATATCCTAATGACGCCGTACACGTAGGAATGCGGAGTATAGGGTCATTGAGTCGGACAGAAGCAAGTACCATTGTCGTTGCAAGCATGCGGATGATGGATGTCCCTAGCGCATTCAGGTTGCTTTGAGGCAAGACTTGGCTATTGGTAAGAATTTTGAACGGAAGTTATGTTTCGATTCCGCAAGGTTTAATTTAAGTGTTAGTAACTATGCAGGTTTTGCAGGGAGGTTTGCAAGTTTGGAGGCACCCACACTTGTATTGCTCCGACGATGTCGGACGACCACTCTCAGTTGGACAGTAGGCTCATGTCCGCCGTCATTCTGCCAATGGTTAAGAGTAGTCCTTCCGTCTCCGTTCCTGTTCTCCAGAGCGCCATCCAGCAAGGCTATCACTTTAAGCCTTCGTATCACAAAATGTGGATGGCCAAGAAGAAGGCAATGGTTATTTTATACGGGCAGTGGGAGGAGTCGTACGATAGGGTCCCCCGGATGCTACAAGCATTTTAGATGTTTCTGCCGGGCACGGTCACCGGGTTTGAGACAATCCCATATTACAACGGCCACTTACTTGATCATGAATCATGACAGTTCAACAAAGTGTTTTGGTCATTTCCTCCTTGCATTGAAGCATTCAAGCACTGCAAGAATTTCATCTCCATTGACGGCACCCACCTTTACGGGAAATACGGCGGGGTCTTGTTGATCGCGGTTGCGCAAGACGGAAATGGCAACATCCTGCTGATAGCCTTCGCACTTGTTGAGTCTGAGACGATCGAGTCTTGGTCCTTCTTTCTGGCAAACCTCAGAAGGCATGTCACTCCCCAGGAAGGTATCATGGTCATTTCAGACAGGTCTAATGCCATCCGAGCCGCACTGAATGACGAGAGGAATGGTTGGGCCCCCGCGAGCCTATCACGCTTATTGCATAAGGCACATGGGTGCGAACTTCATGTCGAGATTTAGGAACACTGCTGGGAAGGAGTTGATGACAAATGCTGCGTACAGTGCTTCCGTGAAAGGCGCGGGGCACTACCTGTTGCCTATGAAAGCGCACTCGCGTGACATGCATGCATGGGCCTTAAGCTTCCGCAGGGATTTGTGGATGAAGTATGTCGACGAGGGTCGTCGCTGGGGCACATGACGACAAACCTATCTGAGTGCATCAACTCTGTGCTGAAGGGGACTCGTCGCCTTCCACTCACCGCAATCATCCGAGCGTCTTATGAGCGGCTCCAGTAGTTGTTTGTCAGAAAGGGGAGAGAGGCTGCGTCACAGCTTAACGTAGGCATGAGGTTTTCACAGATGTTGTTGTCAGCAATTGAGAAGAGCCGCGAGGATATCCACAAGATGCGTGTGACCCATTGCGATAGGCAGGGCTCCGTATTTAGCGTCGATGAGCTAGAGGAACTGCATGGTTCGTTCGGGTGTTCGTTCCGTGTCCGGCTAAGACAGCGGTCTTGCGACTGCGGGGAATTCCAATCACTTCACTACCCATGTCAGCATGCGCGGGCAAGCTGTGCGGCCGCCAGCGTGGAATGGGGACAATTTGTGGACCCTGTGTACTACATGCAATCCGTCTTCAGCGTTTATCAGATGGAGTTCCCATCCATCCCTGATGAAAGTTTGTGGCCCGAGTGGCACGGACCGACAATATGGCCGAACCGTTCGATGCGCCGCAAGAAGAGAGGACAGCCCGTGTCCACCCATATCAGGAATGAGATGAACATGGTTAAGCGCGCTGAGAAGAGGTGCAGCATGTGCCGCCAGATGGGCCACACGCGACGTGGATCTCCGAACGCACCGCAAGGTGAGCCTTAAGGTTACGGAGTTTGTTTGTTTGCATCAGGTTTATGGCGAAATATGTTGCGGCTCCGTTTTTACCGCTCCGTTTTTACCATTTTATTTTTGTTCCCTTGTTATTGTACCCTTTTAATTTTGTCCAGTTATTCGTTTGCTGTTTTATTTTCTACGGTGTGACGTTCATAAATGATCCTTTTTTTTCTTGTCCTTTTTTTATTTACTCGTTTTTTATTCATGTCTTGCCAGTTATGCTCTTATAGTTGAAAAACTAGAAAGCTAGGTTTACAACATAAATAAAAGCAACAGACAACAACATCGAACAAACTGATTCAAATAACACAATGCTGCTCCACATTCCAGTGCAAGACGTAGACGAATACATCAAAATAAAAATAAGTACCGAAAATAAAGACGGATACAACTGCCACTGAAAATAAAGACGGATACAACTACCACTGAAATGTAAACAAAAAATAAGACATGTAATGTTTCCTACGCCCGGTCTGAGTCATCGTCTGGACGATGGTGCAGATGGGAGGAAGTCCCACATGGTGACAATGGTGAATAATGCATATACTGCTGGTAATGCTGCTGTGGGGAGAACTGATGGAATGACCCTGGCTGAGGTGATAAGTGCATGTGTTGCTGGTGAGGCAAAGGCTGCTGGAACGTCTGAGGCGATGGTTGATAATACTGAAAGCCCTGAACCTGCTGGACTGGATCATAATGAGGCTGAATGGGCGACTCTGGCTGATATACCGGCTGAGCGGCGTCCCGAGCTGAGACAAACTCCTGAGCAAGCGGATCTATCATCTGGTCACCGCACGTGAACATCTCATACATGTCTGCGGTCGGCCCAGCAACCTCAAAACCCGATGATCTACCAGCGTTGGAATGTTGGCCCGATCTTGATCCCAAACCCTCGCCCTGAAGGGCCCACCTCGCCAACTCTGCATCCGCGCCCGAGAAGAAATCAATCTCAGGTGAGTTTCCAGTGTCGTGTGCCCCTCCGTGGTCTCCTACCCCCTTAGGTAATGTTTCCTCATGTGGACCGTGCTCAGCTTCCTCATCAACATCCTCGGTGCCCCGGTGCTCGTGCACCTGGCTGGAACTAGCCACCCCCTTACCCTTCCTCCTCACATCAGGCCGATGTTGCCTAGCTCGCCTCCCACGAGTCGGTGCATCCTGCGGAAGAACTATATTATCTCTCGGCTGGGTCGCTGCGGGAGGGACATCATCCGGTAAGTCAACTCCTCTGGCATCTTGAAGCATACCATCCGCGGACAAGTACCGTCGTCTGCAAGCCCAACGCACCAATCACTGTACTCCTTCGTATGAGAACTGATGTGTGGGGTTTGCACGATCTGCATAATATCCCGCGGCATTCGTTGAAGTTAATGCCTCGGAATTATTCAGCAGCACAAGTCACGGTACATAAAAAAAATAAATATTTATAAAATTATTTATTAGGGTAATTCTGGTTTAAAATTTATTTATTAAAAAAAAAAACCCGCAATATATTAGGTAGAGGATGTCATATCTACCCACGCACCTATGCTAAATGATCCCAGCTTTGACTTGTGAGGTCGCTTTGACTGGCGCAAAGCAAGCCAAGCCAAATCACGATTGGGCCAACTTAAGGAACATTTTATAATTGCTTTTTTTTTTGTCCTTCATAATTGCTATTCTATTTGTTTCTATGATTTATTGAATGATAGATTAACTAATTTAACGTCAAGAAAATTATTTTGGTAAATCATTCTACATTATATTTGTTCTATTTTACACCTAAATTAATAATTTATTAAGTGCATTTTTAAATTACTCAAACTTATTATCGCTAATATTATTAAATTAAATAAATGTTTTTTTTAAAGTAATAATAATCATTTGCAATACATAGCAATGATAGCATGAAGTATACAGTATATGATAATAAAAAGAACAAAAACAATAAGAAATGAATTATAAAGTACAACAAATATATTCATCCAATATGTTTTATTGTACTTATGCAATTTAAACTAGTAGCAACTAGCAGGTACACTAAAATTATCAAACTTTTCCATGCCAATTTTACAAACTTTAAGCAAATTTAGTTATTTAACTTGATAATTATATATCTTTACAAGAAAAAAAATTATTTTGACAATTAAATAACATAAAACTGTTTTTAAATAAAACTGTCTTTACAAGAAAGAAATTTGATGACCATAGAAAATTTTTCTTGATTAAAAATAAATTCCTTAAAACTTCAAGGCATCATCCCTCTTCTTTTCTTATATTAATAAATTGTTAAATTGACAAATTTAAAATCAATTTATTTTGGGTAATGTATTGTTTTATGTCTCTAATATTTGTGAGAAATTTCAAAAATACTCATAACGTTTAATTTAGTTCAATTTGATCTATAATATTTTCGATTGGTTTCAATTGTGGTGTTCAATTATATCCCTAAGCGAATTTTTCCTTGCGCAAGGAGTTGAATGATTATGAGTATAATTAAAACAAAATAACAAATCGAAAATATTAAGGGTAAAATTGAACTAAATTAAACGTTAGAAGTATTTTTAAAACTTTTCATAAACGTTTGGGATATAAACAATACATTATTCATTTTTTTAATACCAAAAATATGTTTGAGGATATGCTCGAACCCGAATTTAAATTCAATTTATTTGATTTCTAAAAGAATAAAAATAATTTTGGAGAAACGAATAATTGAACGAAAAGAATTTTATTAAAACCAAATAAAATCACATTTTTATAGTGAAAAGTTATGCTTAAAAATATACTCAGTAACTTACACTTTGTTATATGTGTTTGCAATTTTTAATTGAATTAATATTTTTATTTATAAATTTTTATTAAACTTTTCCATTTTTATTTTTATCTTATTTGTTAACTAAACATTTTATTAAAAAAAATATTAGTGACTAATATATTTTTAACCACTAAACAACTAACAATCTTATTTATCATCATTATTGAGTTAATACTATTATTTTAAATATCTATTCTATGCTATTTTGAATGATTTATTTTTTATTTATTATTTCAAGAAATAATAGATAAAAG
>JASCZI010181246.1:81866-95513 GCA_036250425.1 Stylosanthes scabra | reverse complement strand
AGTTCTTGAGTCATTCATCAGTTCATTATAAATATTGGTAACAAGTTAGAGTTTGACAGTCAAACCATACTCTAAAGGTTAACTAAAAGCTGGAAAGATGGAAGGACTTATACTTTGTTATTCACTGGTTCTGATTAGTAAAATTACTTCATGCTATCGGGTCGTTGAGGAGTGTTGCTAGATGCCAACCTCGATTAGTAAATTCCGTATGACTAGTTTACTACCCGCTTAGTGTTGAACCCATGGGGTCACACACTAACGAGTATTCTTATCTTAGCTAAAGAATTATTTAAATTATTATTTGATTTGATCAAATATATAATTATCTTAATTCAAATGAAATATTATTATATTGTTTGCTAGCACTAATAATATAATAATATTATGATAATTGAAAGTATTTGAGTGATGGTTAAGAATAATCTGTTATTCTACAATAAGTTTCAAAATTTGAAAGATTGGATAAGATCCTATCTGAATCTGTTTTGAATTTAAAGATTTGATCTGATCCTATCTGAATTTGTTTCAAATTGATAAGACTTCAATTTGAAACTAAATAAAATTAAATCTGAAATAAGATAAGATAAGATCATATCAGATTTCAAAAAATTTAAATCAGATACAACCTCACACTATAAATAGGTATGCACATTAGTAGAAGGGTTCATCCGATGAAGTATCATTCATTCTTCATTCATTTACTTCTACACATACAAACATACAAGTTTATTTCTTAGTGAAGAATGCTGGTTGCAAAGAGTTGCGAGAGGCTTCTCAATTATATTCATTGATCAAAGAGTTGATAGCAAGGTTCAGTTTCGGTGTGAATACCCATAGTCCTTCGTATGTTCGAAGGATAAAGTTTTTCTGTTACTATTCAGGTATTTAGATCTGATATATATTTTGTTTGAATAAAATCTTAAACACAAAATAGATCAATTAAGGATTACTTAATTACTTTCGCTGCGTGTTATGAACATATAGTAATCCTTCAAAAATCAATTATTAAAATTAATTATTAGTGTATAATATATATTAAAATATAAAATATACATTAAAAATATACTATTAAATATGTATTTATGTATAATTCATATATAAACACATGATGACTGGTTTTGCTTTGCAAATAAATTGTTGAGATAGTTTTTTTTGTTATCCTAGTACAAAAAATTGTGATTATCCTACTATATGACAACTGTGACTATTTAATTAAAAAAATATGTAAATCAATATATATAAATATAAATGTGCACAAATATAGATAATTATTTTCTTTGGGTGCACTCGAAAGTTTTGTAAAACAAAAAAATGCACACTAAGCAACCCAATGGATGTTCCGTTGCATATTAATTATTTGAATAAATTAATGTTCATCCTAGGAAGCTTAGCTTATTTATTTGCATATTAAGTAACAATAGTTATGTTTGTTATGTAACGATAAAATTAACGAAAGTCACAGTTTGCAGTTTGCAGGGACTACTGACTTGATTTGAAGTTTGCATGGTAACTTTGATGTAACTCAACCAATAAGCAAGGCTTGCATTGGCTAAACATAATAAACTACATATTTTCCTTGATTTCACACTTGCCATATTTGACCTCATTTCAAGCCTGCATGTGGTAACGTTAATGAAACTCAACCACACCACACACCTGAATGCCTCAATGTATAAACTATATGTTTTTGTATATTATTTTGCTTCATTGCTACGGTTTGAAACCCTACACATACATAAATACATCGACACATACAACAAGTGTACGTTTATGTACGCCTTGTTGTATTTAATTTTGTATTTTAATTATTAGTGAAAGTATAATGACGACAAAGGTGTCCATTAATGAAGTTTATATGTGTATACATGAACATGATGCACGCACGCAGCAGATTAAGCAAACATAACTTCCTCTCTTGACTAACAGTTACCATTAACAAAAGTATATAAACATTAAGTAATTTTTTAATATAATTTTGATGAATTTTGGTGTAAGTTGAGGTTCTTTACGTTACATGCTTCTTTTGTATTGAAATTAACAGTAATGCTGGATATTAATAATTTAAAGTTATTTTATTTAATTTAATATTTATAATTTTATATGATATACATTTATTCTAAAGCTAATTAACAAATAAAAAAATTATTAAAAAAATTATAACTAGTTAATAATGCTCCTATATATCTTCCAAAATTAATCTGGAATTCTGGAAAGGGGGGAAGATTATTCAAAGCTGGCAATAATTGGTGACAGAAACTATAACAGGCATGCTATGTGATGTGACTTGCCCTGAACTTGGTCAAATACTCAAATTCTTCAAGTTCATTTTTTTTCCCGGTATTTAATATGTTCTTCTTTTTTTTCTATGGACAATGTATTTCATATGTTATTTTTGTCTTAAATTCTTTATATGTTCTGAGTGTTGGCCCAAACTCATTAATTTCGGGCTGGTGTGGGTCTTCTGACTAAAAACAATGTGGATTTATTATCGCAGACCCAAAAAATAAATATAGATTCATTGTGAAATATAAGGCTTTTTAATGGTAGGAACAAAAAACACTAACATTTTGGTTACCAAACAAAAAAGGACCGTTTTTTAATGGTTTTTTTTTGGTGACATGTTTTTAATGGCTTTGACTTTTGACTGTGTGTTTTGATTATTTATCATATTTTACTTTTAATTAGAATACAGAATTACGGATATGAATCATCTCAATTTTTTCTTGTTAATTGTGTTGATAAAGCGTGATCTCTCATCATATACTCTTTAAGTGCGATCAATAATAAATATATGAGAGAAAATATTTAATAATAAAAAATTATATTTAACAAACATTTGGGAGAAAAAAATTTGAGAGATTTTTTAAGCTGTTTAATTAGAATGAAGCACCACCAAGTATTCATGTTGCTTGTGAATAATACTCACAAGTCACAAGGTCATATATCCTTATGTAAGAATGTTTTTGATGATGTTTGAGCTCAAAGGATACCCATTTTTGGATGTAACTTAAAAAAGAGAAATACAACAAGAAAAAGACGACAATAAATTACTATTTCTTTTTTTTGGACTTGGACAATAAATTACTATTTATATCATGAATTGATGATGCAGTACAATTTCCTTGTTTGCAAAATTGGGAATAGATAGTTGTTATAACAACTAAATTACCTTAAGAAAATATGAACCCAAACCAAAATATTGTGTCTAATGCTTGAAACCTACTTAGTTGATTTAAATAATATAATGCATGAACTAAGCATAGTCAAGCTTAGGTTCACAGGAATAATAATAGATTATGATTTTGGCATGTGATCCCACCGTCACCCCCCAACAATGTGTCATCCATACTTGGATTCTATATTGCAATGCTTACTTAATTGTGTTATAACAATATATATTATGATTTATGATAATTCAACAATTTAATTGTTAATTTTAATTGTATTATCATAAATGATGCTATATTATGAATGGGACAAAGCGGTATTGGAGGGGAGATATATTTCAGTCAGACAAACCCGAACAAAAAGAATAAAATCCAAGGCATAAAAAAACGAGCACAAAACGATAGATGAAATAAAATAAAATCAAATAAAGAAACAAAAGTTAATACTAAAAAAAGATTGATAAATAAATATATAAGACAACATGAAGAAGAAACATACAAAATGTTTTATTAGATCATGAAAGATCATGAACTATAATCTTCACGGACTCAGCAATTACACAACCATAAGAACCCCCCTCTTCCTCCACATACGTGACATCATGACATGATTATCAAAGTTGCTTTGTAGTTATAAAAATTAAAAAATTTAATATATCTTTGTATATTAATAATATAATAAATATCTAAATTTATTTTTATATTTATATCTATTATAATTTTTTTATTAAATATAATTATTGTTGCTTGTAGTTATTGAAGTTAATTTTTTATTTTTTTTATCAATATATATTATAATTTTTGAAAAATTATCTTTCAAAAACCAACTTTTGATAAATTTTTTTTGAAAAATAAAAAATTTACTAAACAGGTACTAAATAAAAAGATAATAATTTTTTTTCTCACGTATGTGAAAAAATACTCTAAATTCTAAATTAAAGAAATTTATATAATAAAATAAAAAAATTAATTATTATTAAATTGATAATTTTTGTCCCATATCTCACGATTTTTATAAAATTTGATAGATTTAGAAAAACTTAATTCACCTAAGGGGTGAAGAGTGAAGAGAGAATATTGTGGCAGGCCAATTCCAAAGGAAGAAGCGAAACGTGTTAATGAGAGTGGGTCCCAGGCCTTAACTCTATGCATGTGAATAACTATAACTATGAATATGAATTGACTCTCACTCTTCCACTCTCTTCCAAACCCATTTTCGGTTTTTTTCCTTTCTTTCGCCTTAACAGAATATTCCACCTCCGCATCCACGTGGCTCCTCCTTTCTCCCATGCTTTGCTCCCCACGCTTCTATATTTTGCGACCCAACTCATATACCGTTCGATTCAACATCTTAGTTTCTTCTCACAAAAAAAATTTACATTATTAACTTTTACTTCTAAAATTTTTCATGATCTTTTAGTTTGCGTTTCGTTTTGATAATAGGATAATAATAATAATTGTAGGTGTAACGTCTATTTTATATAATTAAGTTTAAGTAAGATATTTGTTAGTCGATGCTAATGGTCTATTATTTATTATTAAAAAAACTATTTAATTAATCAAAATAAATATATGTACATATAATATTACTATTTCAATAAAACAGAATGTTGAAAACATGATACAATAGCCAAATTTTTGTGTTATACATAATTATTTCTATGTTATTATATATTGTTTTATGAATTTTTTGTAGTGATGTTTACATGTAAATAGAATGTAGGTGATTGCATTGGGTTTATGGGATCCAACGGTGGAAGAATGAAGGTGGTGCACAAGTTTGTAGGACACGGTAGTGTGGCTTAGTTTGAATAGAAAAATGTTGGTGCCACGATGTTACTTCGGATTCGTCGGCGAGATTTCCTCTAACATGTTAATTTAGACACACATGGAGTCGCCATTTTCTACTACAAGGTGACATGTATCGCACCTAATACCACATTATATTATTCATTCATACCCACTCTTCTCATTCATTCATTCCTAATTATACACATTCATTCAATCAACCTCTCTGTTACCATTATTTAGTTTTGGTCTCTTTTGAATTAGATAGATAGATTCATCAATCATCATGAGTTGCAGATTGATTCAAGAGAAGCCTTAATATAATATAAAAAAGAGTATATATACCTTCTTGTGGCCTACCTACAACTACTAAGTATATTCACTTTCCTTTAAAAGGGTCTTTGTTGGTTCTGTTTTTGGTCCTTAATTCCCAAACTTTTTATTTACTTTCGGCTTTTGGGACCTCTTTGGCCTCCAACTTGTGCAACCAAGGACTATATTAAGAGTATTGTTTTAGTGTGGAGTTGAAACAAGGTTTGGAATTTGAAGTTTTAGTGATGGGAAGTAGTTATGGTGACGGCGGCAGCGGAGGAGAAGGTGGTTATGGGATGGTGATGAGTATGACAAGAGAGCCTAAGCCTCGGTTGAGGTGGACAGCCGATCTTCATGATCGCTTTGTGGATGCTGTCACTAAGCTTGGTGGCCCTGACAGTAAGTTTCTCTCACTTTTTTTTTTTTTGGCATTAGAATTTAGATCCTCTAAAGTGAGAAAGTTAATCAAAGTAACTAATTAAAGTAAATTGTATATGTATGATTATTACTTGCTACTGTTGATGTTGTTTGTTGCTGTTATTAGTGCTGGTTCATCTTTCACAATTGTGTTTGGTTGCTTCTTTCTTTTTCCCTGATCATGCTCAGTTGGTAATGAAAGACAAGTTTTGGTGGAAAATTGACGTTTCAAGAAAAGAAATAAAACAAGTGATTCGTCTGTGACTGCTTAATTTTGATTTGAGGACAGAAAATAAAATATTTTAAAATTGGGGTTATTTTGTATTTGTGTAAATAGTGATTTTGGTGCATAATATTAATATGAATTAATCTATATATATTATTGTACACATTCGTACGACCTTTGTTTTTTTCTCTTTTTATTTTGATTTCTGTGTTAAAATACATTATTTTTATGCTATACATAATTATTTTTGTACTATCATGTGTTTTATGAATTTTTCTATACTAATGTTTACATTTTTCATGTTATTAATGAAATATATGTATGTATAATGTAGTACATGTAACATTACTGTATTAATATTTACCTCATTGAATGAGGTAAGAATTATGCACCGCAGTAAAGAATAAAGATCTAAAAGAAATATCTCTAGTTAATAAAAAAAATTAACCTTGGCTTATTAATTCTATAATATTGATATCCATATCAGAAGATGTCACTAACATAAATGAAAGCATGTTAACTTGAAAAATGTTTTCATGTGTTTCTCAGAAGCAACTCCCAAATCTGTTCTGAGGATAATGGGTTTGAAAGGCTTAACATTGTATCATTTGAAGAGTCACTTACAGGTAATATCTCAATTTATCTCTGTAAATATATTATTAGTCATTCATATTGTCATTAGTACCATTTAATGATATTCTCAGTAGTAACATAAATAGGTGAAGAAATAAGAATTTGGAATGTTTTGTTCTAGTTTAGTTTTCTTTATTTTTTTCTTTTTATTTAATACTTTATCTTTATAGTTTCTTGTTCTTGTTTTTATCCTAACCATTTCTGATAATTGCCATTTGGAAGCATAACATGGATTTGTTGTTTCTTATTATATTTTAGAAGTATAGACTTGGACAGCAAGCAAGAAAACAAAATGAAGAACATCACAAAGAGAATAATAGTGAGTTCATCATATCTAGTTTATTATATAATCTTTAAAACTTATGTTATACAAAGATGGAAAGTTATTTATAATAATCTTTATTTTGTTTTCTTCCTTTTAGGATATTCATATATGAATTTCAGCAATAGCTCTTCAGGAGGGTATGTTAAGATTTTAATTTTAATCATCTAGTAATTGTTCAACTTTTTGTTTACCATAATTAACATGTTAATTTTTGTGTTCAAAACAGAGAAATCCCCATAACAGAAGCATTGAGGCAACAAATTGAAGTCCAAAAGAGATTGGAAGAACAGCTAGAGGTACAGAAGAAATTACAGATGAGAATAGAGGCTCAAGGGAAGTATTTACAAGCTGTGTTAGAGAAAGCTCAGAGGACACTTTCCATGGAAGGTTCAGGCAATAATCTAGAAGCATCACGAGCTCAATTGACCGAATTCAACTCCGCCTTGTCTAATTTCATGGAAAATATGAACAACAAAGATAGCAAAGAAAGCATATTAGACATGAATAATGGTTTTTATAGTAAAGGCCCTCCTGGTTCAAGTTTCCCTAATTACCATGAAGTAGTTGAAAGAGGAGAAAATATTGATAAGAAGCCTAAGATTGAAGAGGGTTCTATTCAATTTGGGTTAAACATCAAAGGTAGCTATGATCTTGTATCTGCAAGTGGTGGATCTGAAATTGAAGGCAAAATGCTTTCATCATATAGGCTATGAAAATTTTGAACTATCATATGTTGATTTTACATATATACCACCCTTTCCATGTATACTCTCCATCCATTATTATTTTTTTTCCTTCTATCTTGTTTAATTAAAGTTACATATTATTAGGAATAAAGCTTATCTGATATATTTCTCCACATATACTATACTAATATACACTCTGATATTAGATTAACTTTGTTTTTATTGTTTTCACGATTTTAAATTGTGCTTGCAGCTATGCAGTAACATAGAAAATGGTAAAAGACACACTACAATAATGATAATTAAAATGTCAATTTAATACTTTACATCTTACTATATAGTATAATATAAAAAGCCTAAGGGCCATCATTGCATGTTAGCAGAAGTTGTTTTTTTTTCTGGTTTCACTTCCTTATTGATAGGCAAGCATTATCTACCATAATAATTATGGTCATCATGGTTGATGAGTTCAGACAAAAGAAAAAAAAGAATTATTAAAGAATTTCACAATTAAAAGCAAACATGATTACAATAATACAAACTGATAGAAGCAAAATTACAAGTAATAATTAGGAAACTGATATAAAAAATTCATAGTGTAGTTTTCATTGTTGATTATTACATGATGATTAATTGATTATCAGACATAGAGTTTAAGGTATTCATCCATGCGTGTGTAGTTGACCTCTGGATAAAGCTGTGAAGCTTCTTCTCCTTGATCTCCTATTTCAAAGTTTGTCAAACACCCTTCATAGAAAATATGATAGAAATGCCCAATTCCCACTTGTTGTGCATAGTCCAAATCTGAATTATTCAATTCACACAAAACCCATTATTTATATTGATATGAATTATATATTAAAAAAAAAAAGTGATCCAACTCTGTTAACTATTACCTCTGATGGGAGAAAGAAAGGCTTGTTCAGAAATGATAGATTTTTGAAGCTGTTTGCCTATAAGTTTTTCCCATTTCTGTATGAGTTCTGTTTGAGTGAGAATATTCTCTGGTGGCCTTATATAGAGTGTCTTGTTCAAGGTTCTTGGATCATCAATTGTCTTGATTGTGTACCTAGCAACATCATCTTCATCCACATATACAACTGCACCAAACAATACATTTTACTCGAATCAATCAATCAAATAGTACAAAAAATAGCACAGAAATAAACTTCTATTTGACATCGAAATAATCTTTTATTTGAAATAAAAAATAAATATTTTTGTTGAATTTGGTTTGACAAAATAAGTGTATAGTTGTACCTTTGACATTGCCGCGGCCATAGAGAAGGACGTTGTCCGTAGGAGGGAGAAGGGTGCCCATTTGAGAGAGGTTGCCAGCAAAATAAGCAGCAAAGCAGTTAGCAGAGACATAAGTGTGAGGAATGTTGGCTTCTTCAATTGCTTTTCTTACTTCCATTTTCTCATCAAATGTCACTCTTCCTGGCTCCATTGCATGCCCCATAAGTGCAGGGTCCATCCCAAATTCTGAAGGTAAGAAACGCTGCCATATACCAATATTACACAAATTACAACTTATAGTATCATTATTAACAATTTTATATATATATATTTGCCTCAATGCTACATTTAAATATAATTTTCTTTAATTTTCCAGAGAGAAAGAGAAATAGCAGAGAAGGGGTAAAAAGTTGGTTGAATGTTTTGTTGTTGGTTAGTAGAAAAATTATTTCTCAATTTTTTAAATTAAAATTAAGATTTAGTTAAGGAGAAGTACTATTAAGGAACTTATTAGTAATTTTACAACTAATTTTCAGTTTTATTGAACTGAAGTAGACAACAAATATTTATACGTACTTCAAGAAAAATAAATTAATCTGGTTTAAATATTAGATGGACAAATTAATTTTATTAGATATGCCGAAAGAGAAATTGCATATTTGATATTTCCAAATCAAAACCAAATTGTCACCAAAAAAAAAAACAAAACCAAATAATATTAAATTAAAGTGACGATATGAGTTAAATATTTTAAATAGCATATAAAAATTAAAAAAGAGCCAAAGGAGTATTAATTATAGAGTCAACAGGTATCATCATACATTATGTTCCCAATGGTATCCAAGTGTCAAATTTTTTTTTTTATAAAAAAACGACTAATAATAATTTTCAAATGTACGTTAAATTAATTCTTTTTGTTGGTTGATAAGCTGTATTTCATTGTAAGATGTTTCATATTTGAGTTTTATTTTTAAAAAAAATCGTATTTAATTCTCATATAAAACTTTTTTCTTTTCTCTCTTTTCAGGTGAAGATGTAAATGTAACTTAAATTGGTTTAGTAGTTAGTTCATTAATATTATTCGCTTAAATAAGTATCGAAAATTCAAATCTCACCTTATGCATGCAGCAACTCACAATAAAATAAATAAAACTAAATCAACTATATGATATGTATATTTAGCTGCGTTTGGGCGTTTAGTTTTACCTAATTTTGTTAGCACGACACACGTGGAAGGAAGAACCGAAGAAAAGTTGGTTTCGCTTTGTATTTACTCTTTTGAATATTAGACTTTCCTAATCATGCTATTTGAAGGTGACTTGTAAGAGTTAAGACTACTTAACATGTTAGGAAAGTTAAGTAGTAGTTTACTAGTAATAACTCTTCTTTGACGTGAAGTTTATTCTGAAGCTATTAATTAATTATGAATATAGTTCATTATTATTAATAATGATGATGATCTATATATATATTAGTTCGTATAGTGCTAATAACATGTGATGATTAAAGAAACTATTGTTTTAATTAATCATCAATCGTTTAGGTAGCAATTAAATATGGCTTCCTACCTTAAAATGCATGCATGATTGTCTGATTTGTTTGTATCGGTTTTGGCTTTTTGAGAAAAAGAGAGGCACACACAGATTCGGGTGAGTTTTTATATGCATGCGTATCTTGCTATCTATACTACATTATATTCATAGTTTCATACCCATTACCAACTCCAATTTATTTTAAAATTTAGATTATTAAATAAAGATATTTATATGTAAATATAAATAATTATATATTTAACAAAATAATTTTACTGAAAAAAATGCTAACTTAACAACTTATCTCCCAACAACTAATATATATATATATGTATATGCTAACCACAATTGTCGATGTATTACTTTTACACTGCACTTAAAAATTAAAATTCTATTTACACCTCAAAATTAATCACAATATATTTATACATAAATACAGGTGTATTTTTAAAATTTTCAATATCTATATTAATAATTAATTTTAAATAATTAATTTTAATATGTAAATAAAGTAACTCTTCTTATATTTTCATTAACAGAGTAAGTAGTTCAAAAGACAAAGATTTCCAGAGCATTGCATTTTTTTAAAATAAAACATTGTTATAATTTTTTACACTTTACAAAACTTTTACTCGGACACACTCATTTTTATGAGTTAATTAATTAATGATCAATGATCGATCTATATATATATCTACACACACAAAATGTGATCTTTTTAAGAATATAAAAATACTTTTAAAAAATTAATAACTATTTTAGTTGAATACACATACAATTATTCATAAAGATTAAAATCAAGATTTTAATAATCTAAAAATAACATTTCAATAAAATTAAACGAGCAATGTTACCCTAGGCTCCAAGGCTAATGAAAAAAAAAATGAACATATATAAAACCAAAATTAAAGTAAACTATCAAGCTTGGCAATTAATTAAATTAATTTATTTAAATAATATCAAATATATAATTATTATTCATGTATTTTTATTTATTTAAAGATTTAAAATTTTTGAAATAAATAGTTTCACAAGAGTATTACCTTAACATTTCCAGCTTCTTTGATGGCTTCAATAAGTTTGAGCTGAACCAACAAGTTATGAGAGCGGAAATGAACACCGGACATGGTGCAAATGACAACATCCACCATCTTGACGGCCTCGACGAGGCTCCGGTGGTCGGAGAGGGAAGCCTTGAGAAGGCGAGCGCCTTGGCGCTTAAAGGAGAGAAGAATCTGAAGCTTATCAACGTCAAGACCTATCTCTGGCCTTTGAATAACATATGTTTCATGGCCTTCTTCCAAGCTTGCCTTCACCATCCTCCTCCCAAGATACCCTGTTCCTCCAACCACAAGAACCTTGCTCTTCTTCCCCATAATTAATTATTAATTAATCTCTGATCTTCCTAGGAAATTAATTAATCAAATTTATAACTATATATATATACTTGTTGTGAGGTGATGAACTAATAACTAGTTTGTGTGTATATATATAGCATCCTATGATAATTTTTTTATTCAATTTAAAAAAAAAAATCACCTAAAAAGAACATGGCTAGCTAGGGTGTGGTGTTCTTTGAAGTGCAAGTTACTCATTATTAAATAAACAACTGAACGATAAAGTTGATGGCCAACCGAATCGATAGACAAAGTAATTAAAAATTGAAAACAACAGTCGGAGTTGTTTACAATTAGTACATAATTTAAGGTTTGACGATTAATTGCGGATAATTAATAAGATTAGTTGACCTCTAGTAGTCCTAACTTTTGAATAAATTCAAATTTAAAAATGGTGTGAAAACTGGAAACTAGCTAGCTCTTCTAGTAGCTTGAAGACTTGTCTCATTCATGTGGTCTCTTAACTAGTCAGAAATACTGTATAGTCGTAATGAGACAATTAGTAGTAGTAGTAGTAGTTAATTAGTTCGGCATTAGATGAATAAGTCTTTATTTGTTAAGCTAAACTTTTAGTTGAATGTTTAAAAAATGCAAACACGAGATACTGCTAATAGTTAATAAAAATATATGTATAATTGTATATATTAAAAATGAGCTAATTTAGTGAATGAATATAATTGAAAAGTTTAACTAAATTTTTAAAATAGCATGGAGTGTGTGGTAGTGTGATCGCAATATATTATGGGAATCTTTAGAGAGTTTGGACGACACCGTAATTGAAAATTCAAATCAAAATCAATGACTTTGAAAATCATTGATAATGTTACCCCACTTATGAATGATCATCCCGGTTCATTTTAGTACATAGTCTTGTGTTCAACATTTCATTAATTAATCATTTGATACATCATTCATAAGTTGAAGAATCGATGCCTAGGTGAAGTGAATTTTATGAAAAATTATGTATTAAAAAATGTTAGATAATTTAATATAGGTTAAATTATACACGAGGTCCCTATAGTTTAAAAGTTTATAATTAAGTCCCTATATAAAAAATTGTAATTTAGTCCTGTTCGAATTTGACATTAAAATATTACGATTGTATCCTCACTATCTTCTTTAATGGGCTTCTTGTTTTTCAGTTCTTAATCAAATGCTCTTTTCAAGTAAGTCTATGCTAAAATCATTAACTTACTCATTTCAAATGAGTGCGATTGCGATGTGAGAGCACTGAGTAACGAGAGTGATGAAGGGAAGATGGTGTTTTTCTTTGTGAATTCGTCAATTCGAGAGTAGTTTTCATCATTTATAGGAGAAGGGTAATTTGGTCAATTACAATTTTATTTAATGTAAAATATGGAATATTTCAAAGAATATTCTGTTAAATTAAACATTTTTTAAACCGTAGGGACTAAATTGCATATTTTTTATGAATATAAAGATTTAATTATAAATTTTTAAATTATAGAGACCTGATTGCAATTTTATTAAAACTATAGAGACCTAACGTATAATTTAACTTTTAATATATTTTATTAAATTATAATTTAAGAATTTAATAACATGAATTTTACATAAAATTAATTATAAATGATTTTTCAACATACTGAACGTATAGTAATTTGTAATGAATTTATTGGTAGGTCAAATTTTGTTGGACTCTTTTTTTTTTTGGTCTAATTAGGAAGCTTAGATTTCAAGACTTAACAACATTGTCAAACTTGAGTAGGTAGGCTACGCTGTAGCATTTGATTTATTATGAACGAAGAAGATATAACGAAAACTACGTTTGTGGTAACAATAATATTATTGCGATCAAAAGTTATAGTAGTATATATCATTATTCATATTCATATTGCTTTTGTATATAACTTGTAACTTTATTTAATTTAATTCCTTTCCATTATACTTGGTGCAGTGTTGGT
>JASCZI010181246.1:66514-81730 GCA_036250425.1 Stylosanthes scabra | reverse complement strand
CGTGTGGAGATATATATATATATATATATATATATATATATATATATATATATATAAAAGAGGATTAAGAGCAATTGCTGAGTCTTCAGTGAAATTTATTATTTTTTGTCAATATATAACTTATCAGTATTTTATACTAAAAAATTATATAATTTTTATATCTTCATTTATCATTTTTTACATTTACATTTATTATATTTTACAAATATAATTTTTATATATTACATTCATATTATATCATATTTTACATTTATATTTTTAGACTTATATATTACTTATGATTTATGGATTATATTATTTATACATTAAAATCAATCACTAATATATAATAAATTTTTTTAAATAAATAAATTAAAATTATTATTTGTCAATTTAAATAAATCTATGTACTTTTTTTTTCTGCATTAGTAATCCCGCTTCCAAAGGTTGGATAACCCAAAAAACGAGTACAGTAAACTTTGGTTACAATAATAGGCCAATTTTTTTTGTGTGAGTGCCACATGGCACGGCACTAGGTCATTCTAATGACTCGAGCTCTGCCCGTAGCCTCTCTCCCCTTCTGAAGATTGAAAGAAACAAGCTAAGGCTCACATAGTTCAAAGGCAGATCCTTTCTTCACTTACTGATCTTTTAGATAAAACAATCCCAACATGCAAATTATTTTTAATCAATTTTTTTGACGTATTTTTGAATCAGTTTGTAAGATCAATTTTTTTTTTTTATAAATGTTTTCTTTTGTGCTTTTTTCTTTAGCAATGTAGCTTCTTTTAATTTTAACGGAATATTTTTTTAGGATATGTAAACTTTTATGTTTAGGATATATATATTTTATGTTTTTCTTAATTATAAGTTGAATTTTATTTGTTACTCGTAGTTACATATTAACGTTGACAATATAAAATTAAATTGATTTCTTTAAGTGGCACACAATCAAAGGGAGCTTTGAATGGACAATAATGGGGGCCATGGCCTCCAAATTTTCTATAAACAAATTAGTAATACAACTTTATAGATAGAAATACAAATAAATCAATGGGTGAAATGCTATAAAAAATACGTGAGAGATGTGTTTAAACCTCCTTACTCTCACTTTTTTATTTAGGTTTATAACAAATAAGAAACAAATTTTACTATATCATTGTTTTTTTTTTTTACAAATATCTTATTATATCAATGTAATCATTTAATTATATAATTATTCTTGGTGACCAAGTGGTTTTAACAACCAAGTGGTTAGCCATTCATGTTTATTTACGCGCCTGGTTACCCTTAATATAAGGGATATTTGTTTAACAAGAATGGTTCACCGCTTGGTTATCATAAATAATGATACAAAATGCACACAAATAACCATCCAAAATGCACACAAATAACCATTGAAGTTAAACCAGAATGCACACAAATAACCATGCAGAATGCACACAAATAATCATTTAGAATGCACACAAACCATCCAGAACGCACACAAATATCAAGTAACCCAATCAAATCTTGAATTAGGCAATTAAAAGCAAAGAAGAAGAAGACGAAGAAGACGACGACGACGAAGAAGAAGATGAAGAAGACGACGATGATAACGACGACGACGAAGGAAGATGATGAAGAAGACGACGACGAAGGAGGAAGAGGAGGCGGAGGCGACGGCGACGGCGACGAAGAAGGAAGATGATGAAAAAGAAGACGACGACGACGAATGAGGATGATGAAGATGACGATGACAACGATGAAGAGAGTGCGTGTTCACACGCTTTGGGGGGTGAGAGTGGGCTTGTTTGAGCGTGTGGTTACTGAAACCACTTGATTTTGCACTTGGTTACTAAAACCACTTGTGCACCTAGCATGATTGTTAATTATATTTTATTAATCTTGTTTTAGAAAAAAAAATTATATCCTAATTCTAATCTAAAAACTTGTTATATAATTATTTATTTATTACCTTATTAATAAACAATTTTGAAAAATAAAATATTAAGAAATTTTATTTTAATATGAATAGTAGTATAGTACTATATATTTTTAGGTTAAAATTTTTGGCCCTCCAAATTTTTTTTTAAAGCTCCGCCATTGCACACAATGATAATAATTAACACTCTTTACATATTAGTATAATCATTAAACTATATAAACTTTCCTATTATAATAATTAGGGGAGACAAATTTTTAAAATTGACAAAATCAAAGATATTAGGGTAAAATAATATAAATAGTGTGTTATTAGTAATTTATAGATGGATAATTAATTAGTTCTACTTTTTTAAAAATTACAGTAGACTTTTATTAAATATTATTTATTTAGGACTCCTAATCATAACTTTTTAAAATAATATTGACACAATTTTTTTATATTTAATGTTCTAATAAATGCTCTAGTTTAAGAACAATGTTAGTTAGTTAATTAAATCCTTATTTATTTAGTACCTAGTTGGATAAATTAAAACTAACTACCACATATTCATAAGTATAAAAAATTAAGAATTTATCACAACACACAAAATAAATTAATATAACAAAAGTGCTAGCTATTTTGGATTCTGTCATTGAACTACATTCTTAAACGACAATATAGGTTAACATGGTAGATGTGAGATGAGGAAAAGAGAATGAAAATGCGTATATAAGATTGAGAATCACGTATAAGAGTTTCGAGTATGCTAGATTAGAGTTGTGTGTGGCTTGTTTATTCTATTAATTTTTGTTTTTTATTCAGTACTAGATTGTGGTTTGTTTTTACCATTATGTACCACACTCGCTTTTCACTGGGAGCTTTGTGAGTTGAACTGATAGAAAAAAAAATTGAGAATATAATGGTTTGGGTCTATTTTTTTCTTTAAAAAAAGTCTAAAATAACACTAATTTGACTCAAAATAGGAAGATAAATAAATTCATGAGAAAATAAATTTAAAAGTTTGATCGAATTTATCTAAATATATCTAAAACACGAGTTTAAAATGGAACTAAATCGATTTTGCTAAATAGATTTAATTTGTAAACTCGATCAAATTTTAAGAATTAATTCGAAATTTAACATCCATGCTGATGGGCAAAGGGTCTAGACAAATTTTAGGGTCTGGACAATACCGATAGCAAGTTGTTATCGGGAAAATAAATCATAAGCTAGCAAGTTTCTAACCACATAGACATAAAGATATTGGATTAAGAGGAACCACCGATTCTATTATTTGTGAGAAGTTTAATTTACCATAATTAATTAGGTGGTCCATCAAGTCCATAACCAACTCTTTCTATATCTTTTCTAGATCGAATTAACTAGTTCTGCAAATTGTTTCACTCATAAATAACAACGTGTGAAATTTAAATCGCATACATAGACGATCATGCACCTTTAAATGTGCATGATGATGATATAAATAAAAGAAATTTGCGGGTTAATGTATATATCAAATAATTAAGAATAAATATGTATGTACATCCAATACATTTTTGTTAGATAAATAAATCTCACGTCAGCATTACATATTTTTTTGTTAATTCAGCATTATATTATTTTACTAAAAAGCTTAAATAAATCGATTTCCATAGTTAGTTTTTATTTATTTTTATTTTTCAAAACTCATGCATTGAAGCTCTTATACTTTTAAAAGTTCTTAGATTAATTAGTCCCGACAAGGCGAGACAAGCAATTCGATATACAATGACTGATCGTTAAAAAAAAAAAAATACTAGTTTAATAGTTAAAGTGATTGAAAATTTAAATATCTTGATATATAATAAAAAAAAAAGTTTTGATGAGTATTATTCAGTAAATAATGTAAGTTTTCTTTCCAATGCTACAAACCACAATACTTAAGCAAAGGGCCCGGTTTAATGGGATGACAAAGCAACAACAACATTGATTTGTAGCTCTACGTCCAAGCTATTTCAACCGATCTAAGCCACAAATATATATAATTTTAATATACCGAAAATAATGTAAAGAATACGGTCATCTAATCGATCAGAATTATATATTTATATGATTTTAAAAAATAATAAATTTAAAAATTAATTATTTTAATTAATGTGAAAATATACAATTAAATATTTATGTAAAAAAATCAATACATGAAAATTAAATTCTTTTTGATAATAATCTATGACGTACACTCCAAGGCTCCAAGACATAAATGATAAACCTTAATCATTATAGAGCTTGTACTATATATTAATAAGGGCCCATGGACTCCATATTCATTCCACCATAAAACAAAAAAACAAGTTAAATATATAGAGAGAGAGGTGATGGAGAAGAGCAAGGTGCTTATTGTTGGGGGAACAGGGTACTTAGGAAAGAGGTTGGTGAAGGCAAGTTTAATTGAAGGACATGAAACACATGTTCTTTATAGGCCTGAGATCGGTGTTGACATTGAGAAAGTTCAGCTTCTTTTGTCATTCAAGGAACAAGGTGCTAAGCTTGTAACAGCTTCCTTTCATGATCATCAAAGCCTTGTCAATGCTGTGAAGCAAGTTGATGTTGTCATTTCCGCCATCTCCGGTGTTCATATCCGTAGCCATCAAATTCTCTTACAACTTAAACTCGTTGATGCTATTAAAGAAGCCGGAAATATCAAGGCATGTAGCAATTTTATTTGTTAAATTAAAATTGTGTTTATTAGTTAATTTAATTATTATTATTAGTAGTAATGTTAATTATTTATGTACAACTTTATAGAGATTTTTGCCGTCTGAGTTTGGGACGGACCCTGCAAGAATGGAGCATGCTTTGGAGCCAGGAAGAGTAACATTTGATGATAAGATGGTAGTGAGAAAAGCCATTGAAGATGCTAACATACCACATACATATATTTCTGCTAATTTTTTTGCTGGTTATTTTCTTGGTGGTCTTTGCCAACTTGGCACTATCATACCTTCAAGGGATTCTGTGATCTTGTATGGAGATGGAAACGTCAAAGGTAATTCAACTCTCTCTCTGTATATACGTGCATGTGCTTAGCACTATTTGTATATTTATTTACTAAGTCATTTATTTTTTATATTAAACAAAATATAATTTTAGTATTAAATATCATAAAAAATAGAATTGATATTTTTATTTAATATTAAAAAAATAATATTACATTTGAGTAAAATAAATAATTTAGTTTGACAAAATAGATATATACTTAACCATAAAATAACCAACAAGTATAACTAAAAAAATTCAAGTTTTTCCAATATATATATATATATATATATATATATATATAATTTACCTTGTTATTATTATTAGTTTCAGCACTTAATTAACAAACATTTGATTAACTATGTGTGTTAAATTTAAATTTGACAGCAATTACAGTGGATGAAGATGACAAAGCCAAGTATACTATTAAGAGTATAGATGATCCTAGAACTTCGAACAAAACAGTTTATATAAGGCCGCCTGAAAACATATTGTCCCAGTTAGAAATTGTACAAATTTGGGAACACTTGATTGGGAAAGAGTTGAATAAATCTTCAATTTCCGCAGAGCAATTTTTGAGTTCCATGAAAGGTCAGATATACACACATATATATAGTAATAATTATATATTCATTATTATTAATGTTGAAATTAATTAAGATGGTACATGCATGCATGCAGGACAATCATATGCAGCACAAGTGGGAATGGTCCATTACTACCATGTTTGCTTTGAAGGGTGTCTGGCGAATTTTGAGATAAAAGAAGAAGAAGATGGAGTTGAAGCTTGTAAACTGTATCCTGAAGTGAAGTACACTACTGTTTATGAATACATGAAACGTTACTTATAGATATATACATAATGTTTATTTATTTGTTTGTATCGTTTTCATCATCATATTATTGTATCACTTCCCAGCAAAGGATCGGATAGGTTTCTTATGGGAATGAATGAATATATATATATAAATAAATGGGTGGCATGTCTTTAAGCTAAGCAAGAACAAAGTGGCATAGACATAGCTCTAATATAATTGTATATTATTTTCCCTAAGTAACGAACGGTTTCGCTATTCGCACACCCTTTTAGTAAACATCAAATTAATACCTGTATAAAATACGGTGATTGAAGCATTAAACATTTTTTTCTTTTTATAGTCTACTTATAATAACTATATTTTTATACGAATGTAAATATAATGTTTAATAAAAAAGATGTGTGGATAATATTTGGTAATGAAAATTAAAGAGGGCCAAAAAGGATGAGCGTGTGCGTGACTCTGATATTTTTTTAAGATGATAATATCTTGTTGATCAGTCCCTATAAAATAATTGAGGATTCATGATTTGTATTAACACAGACATAAGCAAAGATCCAAGGTAATGCCACGTACTGGATACTCTACTCCGGGATTAAATTCAAACAATATTGGTTCACCACACCCATAATTATTATTAAAATAAGATAAGATATTTTAAAGAGATGACTAATTTTCTGTGCAAAAGTCAAATATAATATGCAATTAAATTAAGAGATTATATATGCGTAAATTTTTTTTAATTTATTAGTCAAGTTGGTCAAATTTTAATAGAAATTATTCTCATTATTAAATATGCATAACATATTATACAATTTAATTAAATAGAATAATGTTTGATCATCATATGGTATTTTTTAAAATTAAAAGTGTCAATTGTTCAATGTACATATACTATAAGATAAGCTAAGGTGAAATTAGTAAATTACGGATTGGGACCGCAAGATCCACTCTCATACAGTTTTCCGTGTATTTCAACAAAGTTAAACTATGGTTACGGTCTCCAAAATTTAATTTATTGTCCAATTTCTTAAAACCATCTTTGATCTTTATGTGTTTCAACAGTTTTCCAGAAGGATCACTAGTTCAAACAAATGCCAATTTTATATAAATAAGTAAAGAGAAATTCTCCATTTCCGCAAATTTAATTTAGTGTATTGGGAGTAAAATTCAACAGCGTAGATAGTAGATAGTAGATACACAAATTATGCAGTTTTCATGATGATGTCATCACATGTTTACTAATTACTACTATCTCATCATTCACACCATATATATTTAATTAATTAAGTAGTCACACATGCATCTTCATCTTCACACTTCACTCCAACAACAATAAATCGTTAGAGAGAAAGAGATGATGGAGAAGAGTAAGGTGCTTATTGTTGGAGGAACAGGGTACTTAGGAAAGAGGTTGGTCAAGGCTAGTTTAGTTGAAGGACATGAAACATATGTTCTTTATAGACCTGACATTGGTCCTAACATTGAGAAAGTTCAGCTTCTATTGTCATTCAAGCATCAAGGTGCTAAGCTTCTCAAAGCTTCCCTTCATGATCATCAAACCCTTCTCAATGCCGTCAAGCAGGTTGATGTGGTGATTTCCGCCATAGCCGGGGTTCCATTCCGAGGAGACTATATACTTTCTCAGCTTAAACTTGTCCATGCCATCAAACAAGCTCCAAATATCAGGGTAATTTTTCTCCAACGTGCATGTCTAACCATGTTTTGATATTTTCTTGTTTGCGCTCGTATATTATCAGCGACGAATTCAGAAAATTTTTTTTAAAGTCCGGCAAAAATAATATAACAAATAATATATTTTTTTTCTCTTTAATTTGTATTATTATACACAGAGATTTCTGCCTTCTGAATTTGGGGTAGATGTTGCAAGGATGGGGCATGCCTTGGATCCAGGAAGGAAAACATTTGATGACAAAATGGTTGTGAGGAAAGCCATTGAAGAAGCTAACATACCATTCACTTATATTTCATCAAATGGTTTTGCTGGTTACTTTCTTGGTGGTTTGTGTCAACCTTCTCATATCACCCCTTATGTTGATTCTGTCGTTCTCAATGGAGATGGAAATGTCAAAGGTCACTACTAATAATTTATTTCAAACTCTCATCATCTCTTTCTTTTATTTTATGTATAATATACTTCACCTGAATTTTCCAGGAATTTATGTAGATGAAGATGATATAGCTATGTATACTATTAAAACCATAGATGATCCTAGAACCATAAATAAAACTGTTTATATAAGACCACCAGAAAACATCTTATCACAAAGAGAAGTTGTTCAAATTTGGGAGGATCTAAGTGGAAAAGAGTTGAAGAAAACTTCAATTTCTGCAGAAGAGTTTCTGGATTCCATAAAAGGTGACGACGATGGGATCAATATATATCATTAGATTTTAATGTTAAATATTATTATTTTAAAGCTCTCATCAATTCTTTATTTTTCTTTTTTCTTTTTTTATGTGAAAACAGGACAACCATATGAAATAGAAAGTGGAATGATACATTATTATCATACCTGCTTTGAAGGTTGCTTTGCAAATTTTGAGATCGGAGAAAATGGAGTGGAAGCTTGTCAACTTTATCCTGAAATCAACTACACTACTGCTCGTGAATACTTGAAACGCTTTCTATGAAATTATTATTGGAATTTAAATTAAAGCATCATTTATATTAGAATAAGGCAGGCGCCATGTTGAACTCTGGTTTGAATTGTCAATTGTAAAGTAAAATAAGGTTAAACTTTAGTGTTTAATCATTAATTTTGTGTGTCTCATTTGATCATATAATATTTTGTATCTAGCTCTCATTATTCTCTCTTATTTCTCTTTAAATCAATTTTGATTGGTCTAGTGGTTAACTCATTGGTCCACTTAAGTGAGTGTCGCCTGCCTTATGCATGCAACAATCCGATGACTAGAAGCAACCTTTAAATAGAGTTCAAATTTACGAATGATTAATTATCGACCTATCAAGTTAGGGGATACCTTAAAGAAAGAAAAAAAGAAAACAATAACAAAACAAATAGCGCACAAAGAATAATAAATTGTCTAATAAGGAGGAAAAATCGGAAAAAAATTAAATCGTTCAAAAATTTCGATTAAAAAAAAATGTTTTGAGCAACTACTAATTTCATTTAAGTATTAAGTAAATTATGAGAAAAAGTATACTTTTATTTTTGTCACATTATTACATTAGACTTTAATTTATAAAATATAATATTGATATTAGTAGCTAGTAAATAATTTCCCTTATAATAAAATTGCAACATATTAATTCACAGTTCATTATACAGCATTATAAGTGGTTTATATCTATTTTGAAATTGAAATGATTCTCACAAATAATATATTGTTGTTATTATTATTATTGGCGCTTCCCTGTTGCATGAGTTGAGAGGTGCACCTTCAAAATGGTTTTATCCACTTCCATTATTCTCTCTTATTCTCCAATTTCAACAACTTCCCTTCCAATTCCAACTGTAAGTAACTGTTTTCAACTTAATCACACATTTATATAATAATAGTTACTCAATTTTGCTTAGATCATCATTATCTTACTTGATTGCTTGTCTGAGACTATAGGTTGTAAAGTTGGAATCTTTTTCCCCAAAAGATGGTGGGTTTATCAGAATTGGAGGATTTACTTCTTCAATGGCACCCGGAAATCGAAGACTAGCTACTTGTTCTGTTTCAGGAGATGGCTCTTCCACTATTGGCAATGATGTGTCTTTCCCTGCTGATTACACTGAGCTTCTGGAACAAGTAAGTCTCATCATTCACCCTTCTGCATCACTTTCTTTCTCTTTTTAATCTTCTTTGGGTTAATTGTAACATTAACATTTAGTGTTGATGGATTAATGTAGTGGTGGTCTGCTTTTATGTGCCAATTTTGTGCAGTTTAGAGTGTATGTAAACTTTACTTAACCCCCAAATAAAGGGGGAAAAAATGATAATGGGGTACCGAAAATTTTGTGTCTTTGTTAATGGCTCAACCAACAGGCTAAAGTTGCAGTGGAATTGGCCATGAAGGATAACAAACAGCTAATGGTGAGTTATATGTGATAGTGAATTTGAGATTTTCTATTAGGAATCATTAGTCAATAATGAATGTTTCACACACCAAACTGAGGAGCTATTATTAGAGACTGTAATGAACAGAAATCTTGTACAGGAGATTGAGTTTCCGACAGCAGGACTTGCATCTGTACCAGGTTCTTCATGTTTCTGTTTCCTCCTTTTGCTTTTTGTGATTATTTTTTGAGCATTTTTTTCCTCCATCACTTGTGGATTCTTGGTTTGGAGTTTGGACTGTGGTTTACTTTGCCTCCACTATGACATTAGGTGATGGTGAAGGTGGAATTGAGATGACCGAGAGCATGCAATTGATTCGTGAATTTTGCGATCGCTTTGTTAGTGCAGAGAAAGCAACTCGAACAAGAATAGTAATCTTCTTGATTTAGAGCATCATTCTTATGTTTTATTTCAACACATAATCTAAGTTCACAATTTTTACAGTTAGTTTGAAGTGTCTTGTTCTATAACACTATTATTCAGAGTCCTTAAACATCCATTATGATCAGTGCATCCAAGATAATCAATAGCTAGATTGGTCCAAAATGATTTCAAATGTTTATCCTGCTCAGTAGAGGTTGTTATACACTTATACCAGTGATTTTGTTGTCAAGCTTCAATTTCATCACTTGCAGCGATGCATAACCCCGTAAATATCAGTTTTTTCCAGAGGCGAGTGAAGTGGACTTTGCTAGGAAATCAGTCTTTGGCGGAGCTTCTTTTAAGTTAGACTATCTGACAAAGCCTTCATTTTTCGAAGATTTCGGTTTCGTTGAAAAGGTAAAAATGTCTGACAGAGTGAAGGAAGGAGATGAACTCTTCTTGGTAGCCTACCCTTACTTTAATGTCAATGGTAGATCCTAACTTCTTTTTTCTTGTTATATAAGCAAATGGAAGTTTCATGACTACTGTTCCATTGTATTTCAGAAATGCTTGTTGTGGAAGAATTGTACAGAGATGCAGTCTTGAACACTGAACGGAAACTCATCATTTTCAACGGAGAAATTGATCGAATAAGATCTGGGTGTATCTTTTGCAATAATTGAGCAGTGATTTTATATTTGTGATTGATCTACCTGCTCCTATCCAGCTTCTATTTCTCTTTTTTGCAAAATCATGTTGGTGGCAATGTAGATAATCTAAGATGTTATCAACAAATTTTTTAATATAGTTATCCTTGAACGAATCAAGATTATCCACCATTCTTCTACCCAAAGCTTGCTGCGCTGACGAAGACCTTGCTGCCTATGATGGAAACTGTGTATTACATTCACAATTTCAAGGGCCGCAAGGGAGGAACACTTTTCAGGTTTGCTCCATAATTAACTCAAATGTATGTTGGAATGGAGTTCATGCTTAGGAATGAAATCTTTCATGGCTAATATTATGGTAATCTTATGTCATAGCACTTATGTTTTGTGTGTTTATTGCATTTTCCCATAGGTGCTATCCTGGACCTTGGAAGGTCCTGAGGTATTTGGGTAGTAAATATATTTGTGTACATCAGCAAGATACTATGCCATCCCTAAAAGAAGTTGCACTTGAAATTCTTCCAACTACCTGAAATATTTAGAAGTTGTAATGGTAAGCATTGGCAAGAAGCAGCATTTGTATAGACAAGAAACAGCATTGGCAATTGATCTTTTTTGTTTTCTATGTTTCTCTGTTTTCAAGGGAGTAAGACTAATGAAAAGCAAATTTGTTAAATTTCAGAATTTATCAGAAGACTCATTTTGCATTGGCAATTGAACTTTTTTGTGTTAGCAGAATTTATCAAGTGTAATTATCAAGGACTGATGAGCGACAAGGGGTTGCTGAGAACATTGTAATAAGTGGACTTAACAACTAGCAAGTTGTTACTTGGTTGTACAGTTTGAATTGTAATCTGAGATAAAATTTTGTTTATGTGTCTCTTCGCATTGTTTAATGTTTAGTTTACAAATAACTGTATGTAACTAAAGTAACAAGCACCGAATCGATAGGGTTAAACGATAAGTTCTTTTTTCTTTTAGGGCCTTATTCGATACATATGTAAATGGTTAAGATATAAGTTTTATTAAAAGTATGTGTGAATCTACATCTGTATTTTACTTTAATTTTTGTAAAATATAAAAAGTAAAATCTGTATTTTCAAATTTAGATTTGTACCGAATAATTTCTCTTTCTTTTATTATGTATTAATAGATTATTACCAATGAGTTTGAAAAGATTACTTTTTACCAAGCCAAAATGGCTTCGAATTGACAATATAATACAATTCATGAAAGTTGTAAAAAATGTTTAAACCAAAGTTCTTCTATTAATAATTTGAAATTACATAACATATTTTGGCATATAACTGTAAAATAAAAACAATGGAGATGGTTTTATTCCAAACGAGTCGAAACAAGGGTGGGTCATCCTTGGACACAAAGTCTAGATTATGAGAAAGACTTCACTGACTTGGAAAGTCTAGGCAAAAAGATAAGGGTTATGTGACTATGATCAAGAGCTTCATTGTTTACTTTGCAAACAACACAGCAAACTCCAAACTCTGAGTATTGTAGCATTTTACCTGCAAATTTTGCAATCATGGCTGAGGCTGTTGTCACCATTTTGCTGGAGAACTTGAGTTCCTTCTTTCAAAAGGAGCTTGAATCAATCACTGGCGTAGACGAAGAACTGAAGAAGCTTTCTAGCACTTTCACTGCCATCCGTGCTGTGCTTGCTGATGCTGAGATGAAGCAGTTTACTGATTTGGCAATCAAAGACTGGCTGCGGAAGGTGGAGGATGCTGCTCTGCTGTTGGATGACATCCTTGACGAGTTCTCCACACATGATCTTCAAAAACAGAATCAGCAACAAAAGGGTGGCTTGTTTAACAAGGTACACGCTTCTTGCCATCATTCTTTTGGTCTGAGAAATGCCATCTTTCGTAGAACAATGGCTAATAAGATGAAAAGGATGAGGGAGACATTACAAAACATTGCTGAAGAGAGGAAGATGTTTCATCTGTGTGAGGCAACTGCAATCAGCACTGAGAAGAAAGCTGAGTTGATGGAGTGGCGCCAAACCTCCTCTGTTGTCACTCAACCTGAAATCTATGGAAGAGAGGAAGATAAGGAACGTGTTGTGCAAGCTTTGATCCGGAGTTATGGTGATACCGAGCGTGCCATGGTGTATACCATAGTTGGTCTTGGTGGTCTCGGAAAAACAACACTTGCTCAGCTGGTCTTCAATGATGACAGGATTACCATGCATTTTGACTTGAAGATTTGGGTTTGTGTCTCTGAGGACTTCAGCTTAAAGAGAATGATTAAAGCTATCATAGATTCTGCTTCAGGGGGTGCCACCAGTGGGGATTTGGATTTAGATCCACTTCAAAAACTTCTTCAACAGAAGCTCCAAGGGAAGCGGTATTTGCTAGTTCTTGATGACATCTGGAGTGAAGATCAAGAGAAATGGGACAGATTGAAGAATTCACTTGTTGCATGTGGTTCAATGGTGGGGTCTTCAATTGTTGTTACTACTCGTCTCACAAAGGTTGCATCTATTATGGGCACACTTCCACCTCATGACTTGTCTTTTCTGTCAGATGAAGATTGTTGGTCATTGTTCAAACAGAGAGCTTTTGGGTTAGATGAAGAGGAAAGCGTAGAGCTTGTTGCCATAGGGAAACAGATTGTCAAAAAGTGTAGAGGGTTACCTCTTGCAGCAAAATCTCTTGGAGGCCTTCTGCGATTTAGAAGAGAAGAGAAGGAATGGCTATATGTGAGAGACAGTGAGATTTGGAATCTGCCACAAGATGAAAATTCTATCTTACCTGCTCTGAGATTAAGCTACTTGAACTTGCCATTAAAATCACGAGAGTGTTTTTCATTTTGTGCTATTTTCCCTAAAGATGCTGAGATTAATAAAGATGAACTTGTTCATCTCTGGATGGCAAATGGCTTCGTCTCATCTAGAGGATCAATGACAGTTGAAGATGTAGCTGATGAGATCATTAGTGAACTATGCTGGGCATCATTCTTTCAGGACATTGAAAAAGATCATCTTGGAAGAGTTAGGAGGTTCAAAATACATGATCTACTTCATGATCTCGCTCAATATGTTATGGGTGATGTGTGTTGCATTTCAAATGGTGAGATGCCTATTGAGCACTCAAAAAGAATTCACCATCTCACAATCCAGCCATATGCTAGGAACCAAATCAGTTCTGCATGCCAATTTGGAACCTTAAGGACATTCCACTTCCGACGAGCAAATTGCGGTCTGCTTTCGCCAAATGTATTGAGACCGGTTGAATCTTTGCGAGCACTTGATCTGGGGAATGCAAATAGATTAAATATGTTACATTTATCAGTAATTACTCATTTGAAACATCTAAGGTATTTGAATCTTAGTGGAACTTCTATGAAAAAGCTTCCGGAGTCCATAAGTAGCCTATGCAATTTGCAGGTTTTGAATCTCAATGATTGTGAGAGACTCCAGTGGTTGCCCCAGCATCTAAAATACCTAAAAGCTCTTCGACATCTCTACTTAAGGGGGTGCAGTTCGTTGGTTGGCATGCCTCATGAGATTGGCCAGTTGACTTCTTTGAGAACCTTGAACATTTACATAGTTGGTAAGAAGAGAGGGTTAAGGTTAGCTGAATTAGGACAATTATGCCTCAGAGGGGAACTCCACATCAAGAACTTGGATAGAGTAAGAAATGCAGCAGATGCCAAGGAAGCCAATTTAAAGGGTAAGCAGCTAGATGAGTTGAAATTGTCATGGGGAAGAAATGAAGAATCTAAGTTGCAGCAAAATGTTGATCAGATTCTCGAAGCCCTCGAACCTCATCCGAAGCTCATAAATTTAGGGGTGGTAGGATACCAAGGTAACTATTTCCCACATTGGATGGGCAATCCTGACTTGAAGAATTTGTGTTTCATAAAACTTGTGGATTGCTGGCATAGCCAACAACTCCCCCCACTGGGGAGATTACCATCTCTAGAAAGACTTGTAATATGTTGTATGCATAACTTGAAATATGTTGATGATGAATCTTATGATGGGGGAGTAGCTAGAGGGTTTCCGTCTCTGGAGTATTTGGCATTGAGTTGCATGCCAAACTTGGAAGGGTTATCAAAAGAGGAAGGGAGAGATATATTCCCACGTCTTTCCAGACTCCGCATCAGGGCATGTCCGAAATTGACCTTCCAATCCCATCCATCTGTTAGGAAATTAAGTTTAGTAACATCATGGTCTGATTGTAAACACAGTGTCGGTCCGGCCTCTCGACGAGTCTTACTCCAGCATCCTCTTACAGTGGGGAGTTGCAACAGTATACAACTAGATTCAATTCGCAATCTTAATTGTCTTGAATGCCTCCACCTTTCAACAGACAGAGAGTTGACTTCTTTTCCAATGGGGATGCTAGGAGAT